>DWBA01000288.1:0-14413 GCA_018236825.1 Apodemia zela | reverse complement strand
GGTTTCACTTTTTAAAGCATCTTCTAGATGTAATATACACTACATTTTTTTTACATTTTTTCTGCATGGTCCTAAGTAACTCTTTTCTATATTTTTTGTGTCCTCTTGTCCATATATTTTTGGTCTTTTTAATGATGATGATTTGTTTAACTTCTGTAGTGTTGTGGTGTATGTCTTAAATAAACAACTTCTATTTTATTCTATTGATGCCACATGTGTAAGTTTAGCGTCTATGTTAGACTCTAAACCTGAACACAACAGTGAACACAACTTGAAGTGGTAATGAATTCCTAAGTTTTACAGCCTGAACAGTAATTAGTATATTCATCAGTAAATTTTATCATAGCTGTATTACATGAGCATATTTTTTTCAAATTTCAACCTGACATACTGGTGATGGATGGCACTGGTGTTCAATGATAGGGACATATCCATCACAAACTTACAATATGAATTTAATGTACATACTGTAAAATTTGCATAAATAATATTTCATATTCAGTTTCATATAATGCTCCATAATATCAGTACTTGCTAGTTAGTCGTTTTGGTTCAAAGGTCTAGTACCTGAAATATGTTTGGAAAAATTACTCATCATAAATTAGTCTTCAAAGTAGGGACTTACCAAATGCACTCAAGATGTCAACAAATGTTTCTGCATTTTTTATTAGTACTATAACTAGAAGTAGTTATTGTAGATATCTTGCTGAGCACTCTGCTCGCCCAAAACGTCCGGTTTCGCAGTAAAGGTCAGTGGGACCAACAGCTTATGCTCATTTCGAAAATATATATATAATATATTGTAGATTAAAAGGTAAATGGAAAAGTATTTCATTTTACTAACATTCTCTGGTGAACTTAAATCAGATATTTCCAAAAAGGAAAGTAACAAAAGATAGTCATTTTTCAAGTAATTGACATAATGATTTTTTTGGATGGAAGGGATTGGATAAGTACCTGGTTGGTGATATGTGTGTACCTATCACATTGTGGGAGTGAGTATCTTTGGCTAATCGTGGGTGCACTGGTTGTACCTCCGCCTACTTCTTCGGGGATCGGGGAAAGTGACATGAGGAACATCAGTTCTGTGTGGATCGTAATTTTTATGCACCATGACTACAATTAAAATTATGTAGAAAGGCACATTAATTAACTGTACTAATAGCATATTGGTAAAAGAGAGAGAGAAATTAAAATTAGACCAGGAGAGTCAAATTGTATTTATATGAAACTTATATTTATTATATATTTAAAAAATAATTTCAAACCTGGGATCACAATATCTCGCAGCCCAGCAGGTAGAGCTAAGTATCTCATGCATCTATACTGTTGACTGTACCACAAAATTGTTTTAATTTTGATGTAAATAGTGTTTGTGATCAATTCATATTTAAATACAATGTAAACTCCATTTGATGCCTCTTGATTTAACAACAAACTCCCATAAACACTTTTTTGAATAAACTTTGTGTAAATTTATAATATTTATAGTCAATTAACATAATAACATAGGTGCTATATAGATAATCGATTATTAGTAGGACAAGTGAAAATTTAAGCATAGTAAAAGTCATTTAAAAAGTATTTGAATTGTTAGGGTGCAGACGTAAGTGTATTTGACATAACTTAATGTTGTTAATTTGTTTTACAGGTTAATAGAATTAGAGTCGGCTCTTCTTGATGGTTGCACACCTCAAGAAATAAATACCATTACTAAGGGCAAAAGAATACCAGAGAGTTTGAGGCCAGATGTGTGGCTTGTCTGTCTAAACTGTCAAGATGCTGGTAATCAATTACTTTCATTTGATGAAATGTTTGATTTGACTAACCAAAATGATTTAAGGGATGAAGTCAAAAAATTTGCTAAAAAGTTGGACAATGAAGATGATGAAAAATTGTCAGTTATCTCAGATATTGAGTCCATAATAACTTTTTATTGTAAATCCAAATCGATAAATTACGCGTCTAACAATGGTTGGATTGAAATATTATTTCCATTACTAAGTTTAAAATTACCTCGGTCTGATACTTACAATTTATTTGAGAAGATATTAAAACTATACATTCCAAATGGCTGTACTTCTAATGGAGTTCCGTTTCATATTTTAAGATTAGTAATTCAATACCATGATCCAGAGCTATGTTCCTTTTTGGATACTAAGAGGATAACACCTGAACAGTATTGTATGCCATGGTTAAGATCACTGTTTTCAGGGACATGCAATTTAGAAGTTGTTTTATTTATGTGGGATTTATATTTTCAAAGGTCTGATCCATTTTTTATATTCTTTCTATGTCTTATAATGATAATAAATGCTAGAGAACAATTGCTACAGATGAAAAATGAAGACAAGGCTACAATTATTCAAACTCTAAGTAAGATGCCAGGTGATTTAGATGCTAATGATGTCTCAGATTTTTGTTCACTGGCACATTATTATTCCTTAAAAACCCCTGTGTCGTTTCGTGAAGATGTAATTGATGTGCTATTTTCGGCTAGTGGTTTGAATATAAATGCAAAACTATATTCTCAGGCCCTTTGTCTTCCTGTAGCTGTACATGAACTTATAGAAAGTGCAACAGTTGATGCCTCAGATGTTGACACTGTTAAATTCTTCTTAGTTGATTGCCGTCCGGCAGAGCAGTATAATGCTGGTCACTTATCTACAGCATTTCACTTAGATTGCAATCTAATGCTACAGGAGCCAAATGCATTTGACACTGCAGTTCAAGGCCTTTTAAATGCTCAACGCCAAGCCCTAGCTGCGGGCTCATTAGCTGCAGGGGAACATTTATGCTTTGTAAGTTCTGGTAGAACTGAGGAGGATAGCTATGCTCATATGGTCATAGCTTCGTTTTTAAAAAGAAATACTAAACATGTTTCAATGTTAGATGGAGGCTTTGTTGCTATTCATGATTATTTTGGTCCTCATATGACTGACTGCTTAGAAGAACATAATATATCTATGTGTTTGGTATGTGCCCCAAATAATAACAATATTGGTGCTGAGACAACAAAATCAAAACCCAGGGATAATATACCAGCTATACAATTATTTGGAAAATTATCTTCAGCAATGAAAGCTAAAGGCCAGGAAGTAAAAGGAAAATTAATAGAGTATATTGTGAATCCTAATTCAACAACCAATAATGGTGAATGGCATGTTTCAGCTAATGATAGAAAGGAACATAGGTACAGGAATGTACCTCCTGTTTTTAGTATTAATGATGAAGATGATGATTTACAATCAGAAGGCAAAAATGATAGTCTAAGTAAAGATTATGCCGAAGAAGTTGTTGATATTCAGACATTCCTTAAGGGATCAAATATAGTTGATAATTTTTCATGTCAAGAAGTATTGTCGAATGGATATATGTTTGATTCTTATCTTGTTGTAACAACAACACATTTAATAATTTTACGAGAAATGCAAAATAAAAAAGGTTCAGCTAAAGTACTATCACGCAGGCCACTTTCAACTATAGTGAAAATAACTGCTAAAAAGAGACATCCCGAGTTAATTACTTTTAAATATGGCATCCCAGATGGCGATAACTTATTGATAAAAGATATGGATCGGTTTTTAATCCCAAATGCAGCAATAGCTACAAAAGTAGTTTCAAATCAAATAGTTACACAATTGGATAGCAAATTACAATAGCTTACATATTCTTAAATATAAAAATGGTCTTTTGTGTTTATGCAAAAGTATTCCACTATAATTTATATTAATTGCATATAAATGTACAGGAATGTAATTATTGATTGATCATACACAATACAAAAATATGTATTGATGTAATAAATTCTTTATTTGCATTTCTTCGGTTTTGAAGAAGGCTTAATAAATACAATAAACGGGATATTTTACAAATTTTCTAAATTACGGGCCTATGTAAATCTAGTTGTTTGTAATTTATTATTTTTGAATTTTAATTATGTCTTAAGTGCTACAAGTTACATAAAATATCGATTTCAATTGAGAGTGTCTATATTAAATTTATAATTGCTAAAATTCGAATTGTAGATAAATTGTAGATTTTTTTAACATGAGAATTAATATAACTGCATTTTGCAGAATGATCACAATTTTAAATAGCACATTTAAATAAGTAGGAAGACAATTTCACAAGCACAGCTTTTCATAGCTGAAGTATTATGCGATTGTTATGTCACTTTTGTGCTGAAAGTTAGTATTAGAATAAATAAGGATTATTATCATAGTGTTTCTAAAATACCCCTGCGATAAATCCTTTGATTTGGTAGTTTTTTATTGGAAGTACACAATTATAATTTTAAAAGTTTATCCTATAAGTACCCTTGCCTGTAAGTTTAGGCTTGATTTTATATAAGTTTACGTTAATTTAAAAAGAAATATTTTTATTTCAATTACATCTTCCATGTGAATCCATTAATGATTCACTTATGTTTCTTACAACCCGATACCTGTAGTTTATTATTTATTTTATAATTGAGATTTTTAATATTGCTTATTTATTTAATGCTGGGAGTCGACAACATTGTTGAATTGCATACAATATAATTTAATTTGATTATTACAAAATGGTTTTATTATATTTTATAAGTCATACAATACAAATCCATACTATATATTACAATATTATAAATGAGAAAATCTGTCAAATCTGTTACGCATTCACGGTCAAACTGCTGAACTGATTTTGATGAAATTTGGCATGGTGATAGTTGAAAATCCGAGATCAAACATTTATCAAAAACCAACACTTATGAGGCTGAAATAGGGGATCTATTCTCCTATCTTATCTCTATAAGATCTTAACAGTCAATTGCACTAACATTGTCTTCAAAGATTACAGTGTATATTGTAGAATTGTCTTCCTCCTAAATAGTGTGCTGTCATTTTTTGTCTTAAAAGAAAAGAACGTGACAGCATGCTACTAAAGATTGTTCTTAGCTAAGACAAGGTTAGTGCAATTAGGCATAAGTGTTAAAAGTTTGTGTGAAAAATTATATCAACGACATGTTAATCGACTCGCGGGTGAAGCTGCGTGAGTCAGCTAGTAATTTATATTGTAGGGATTGTAGGATTATATCCAAAGCATTGACAGCAACAAGCAAGTACTTCGGATTCGGATGAATCCGGATGAGACGTTGCTGAATTATAGTAGCAATATATTGGGATTTTTATATAACACTAGCTGACCCGTACAGCTTCATCCGCAGGGAGAAACTAAGGGTTAGATTTTTGAAAAAAATGTAGGCTATGTTTTTAAATATTTCCTTGCCAAATATCAAAAAAGGTTTAGCTGCTTAGCCGTGAAAGCATTATAGACAGAATTACTATACTATTAATATGTATATAACGTGCGGGCTTCTGCTGTGCATAATCTGTTTTATTTTTAAGTTATTGCTAACTACCTCTTAACGAAATGTAATTAAAGGGCATATCTAGTTCTGTTGAATTAGTGTGCATGTTGTATTCATAATAAACATGTACCTTGTATATTTTAATCTATACGCCAGGATATAATAACTAAATCTATGCGAGTTACGACATGCTGACTAATTTGACAAGATTCATTATTTCCTGTCTCTTTCCTGTCATTTAGTTCGAAGAAAGAAAGCAGTAGATTTAAATTAATTTAATGGATGCGATGCTCAGCAAGTTCGGGGTCAATATTAAAATCTCATTTTTATCTTACTATATTTCCGGTTTGTTTACGGATATTGTTACTGAGATTTAAAATTTACAAATATTGATGAGAAAAATGTATGCGAAACAACATGTTAAATTATTTGTTGTTTAATATTCTAACACCTAATGCATTTTAATAGGAGCACAATGTTTTATTTTATTATAAAAATGTATTGTAGTAAAACAATTAATTTATTGTTAAGTTTTGTTAGTTTATAATTTGTATAAATCAAAATTAATTATTAATATATGTTCGTGAATACTAGTCAAGAAACACTTCATGAAACATTCTAAAATATGCTTCTATCATCGGGTCAAATATACTTTGTAATAATTGGAAGAAAAATATTGTCAATAAATTATTGTTTTCCCACTAGTACTATGTACCTACCTAGTACTGTGTATCACTTTTAAAATACTTGTAGGCTGATGATGTTATAATATAAGTAAATAAACTTTTTCTTGTCCACACAATACACATACATATAATTTTATTTTTATTTAATTATATAAATATACAAATCATAATATTATACGTACCTACTATTACAAAAATTATATTTTGCCACATTTTTTTTATTAATTAGAAACGTATTTTATCGCACGAGTAGTATTAATAATTATGGTAGTCATTAAAAAAATAAAAATAGTTTTTATAATTTTTCATATTAAATTAAAAATATAAATAAATACATATATGTCGTTGGCTGTCCTTAATTTTGTGATAATTATGTAGAAAATAACATATAAAGATAAGCTACACGTCTTAGTGGAAGTATTTACGATTTACATACTTGATTTACGATAAAGATATCGTTCATATTTTGATGTTAATTTACATAGAATTTAGTACTGGGCACCTAATGGCAAATAAAAGAACGATACAAAATAATAGCTCTACACAAAAGGGATTGTTATTATACTACGTAAATCTAATAGGTAGGTATATGTATTTAAACCTTTAGTCATCTTCGGCGCTGTGACAACTTGTGCGAGATTCCATTAATTTGTTTCTGTTTACTTCAAATCTTAAATTTTGTGAGAGCTATATAACCAGTACTAGATTTTTTGTATTCGAAAGCTATCGATACAGCGCGGTGTTCAGTTTTAAACAATTTAAAGTTTTTTTTATAGAATGACTGATCTCTCGAGCTGCTACTAAGTAAAAGGTTGGTGAACCTTGTGGTTCAGCACTTAGGTGCTTAAATTTAAGCCCGACCTAAAGTTGTAGTGTAGAGTCTTGTAAGTCTGAGCCTCGGTATAGGACCACTTGTATATTGTTTAAATGTATAAGTACTTTAGGTCGGAGCGGGTTTAAAAAATAAAAATTAATTCGATTTATTTGCTGGATATGTAATTTATTGATATTTCGACTGTACCGGCACAAGATCAAGTATTTTACAAAATAAATGACAAAATATGAGTCGCGTATGAGAATACGAAGTTTTGGTTTCTTAGTAATCATCAAGGTAATTTTTTTTTACAATTTCACTCTGATTCTGATGTTTGAAATTGTGAAAACTTATAAAGTAGCTTGAAGTCGCCGTTTTTGATATCAAAGCCTTAAAAATAGTTACTTTAAAGTATGATTTTATTAATAGATAAACTTAATATATCTTGTATTCCAAGGGTCATAAATAAATATTAAAGAATATTGTTTTGTAATTATTTCTTTACATTAATTTTTCATCCGTTGAATTTGTTACTGTTTCAGAAACCATTGATTGCAGTTGCAATATAACTACAATCAGCGGTTCAGTAAATTGTCATAGTTGCGAATTCATAGATCGCGATTTCACCTATAGGACATACAATAGGACATACATTAGAGCATACAATAGGATATACTTATTATGTCTATACATAGTATAAAGCAAAGTCGCTTTCCGCGTCTGTCTGTATGTATGTATGTATGCTTATATCATTAAAACTACGCAACGGATTTTGATGCGGTTTTTTTAAATAGATAGAGTGATTCAAGAGGAAGGTTTATATGTATATATTGTACCCGTGCGAAGACGGGGCGGGTCGCTAGTTAAGATTATATTTCTAGTTCTAAAATATAAAGAACGAGCGATCTGCACCGGCTTCTGTTGTTCTGTCTTGTCTTGTTCTGTTAAAAAACAAGCAAGTAGAAAGTCCTATTTATTAAGTCTCAAGTACCTTAGTCTTAAACTAAGTGTTGTAGTCAACACTTAGTTTAAGACTAAGGTACTTGTCTTTTGTTTTGTAGTAAGTATAAGATAGCAAAGAAGGGTTTTTCTAATGATAATAAAACAACTGTCATATCTGCAGATCTTAAAGCAGTAATTAACTTTTTATGTTACATAGGATAGCAAAGAAGCATATACTAACGGAAAGATATAACTTTTATATTGGTTCTGAACATGATAAAGGAAATTGTAAGGTGGTACCTTCAAACCCGAGCGAGACCGCGACCGCGACCAAAAGAGCAAGAAATGTACCTATACTTCTGTTAATATCATTCCAATAATTGTCGGCTTACAGGTGTAAACGGATGACATTGGTTACCTCGGAGATTTTTCGTTTGCACAAAAAATGTATCAGTAGATAATATCTAATACCTTGGGCCGGATGCACCCTGAAGTCCTACGTCCCATTTTATGTATACTATGGATTTTTTTTGTTTTTCCAGGAAAATGGATTACTATTATTATATATAATGGACAGATATTTTGGGCATTAACTGCCCGCACCAAATTTCATGCAAATCTGTTCAGCTACTAAGGTAATCAGTGCCGGAACAGCCTATAAGCAAATAAAGCAATTGCTTAGGGCTTCACGTTTTGGGGGGCACCAGAAACAGCATCCAAAAAATATTTGCTAGCACATGAAATAGAATAATAGAAGGTAAGGCTATTTGAAAATCCACGCGTTTTAAATTGACTAGAGCGTTGATTTCGGGGTCATACAATCGGGGTCGTTGTATACAGGGTTATTGGTAAAGCACTAAAACAAGCTCTCGGGATTGTATTGCTAACATAGTAAAAAACTACTTTTGGTCTATGACTTAATAATTTATCAGATTTTAATTTATCAAACTTTCATACAAAAATAAAACATTTAAATGCTCACGCTCTAATTGTTACTAAGTCTACGCGTAGATTATTAGTACGCACTGCGCGGGAGATGTATGGTTAATTGCACTAACCTTGTCTTAGCTTTAGACAATCTTTATTAGCATGCTGTCACTTTCTTTTCATTTAAGACAAAAAATGACAGCACACTATTTAGGATTCTCCTAACTTAAAGACAATGTTAGTGCAATTGGCCGGTAGAGTACATAACTAGGACTATACTACGACAGATACAGAATTAGAATGTGTTGGAAAGGTTGTCTGGTAGAGATCGCTTTTTATCGATAAGACCGCCTTTGTGTACTACGAGTCAAATTAATTGTACTAAGCATGTATATTTTACTTGTAAGTTTGTGCACAATAAAGAGTATTCATTCATTCATTCATTCATTAGACAGAACAAGGAAATTTGGAAAAAATGTTTTTGGTAAATGTATGACGTTTTGTAAAAAGTCATAGAATAAAAGTTGTTTATGATATTAGTACCTAATATAATCTTGTCCGCTTTGGATAAACGGCGTGTGATATGTCGAGCGAGATAAAACAGAGATTTGATCGATAAGAATCGCGCGTTGCGTCGAATAAACGAGATATAAATTCTTATTGGTCTAACCTCGCTTTTATCGATCACGACATATCACACGCTGCTTATCATAAGCGGGCTGAGAGGTTGTTAACGTTTTATCAATAACCATGTAAATGTTTTTTTAGACCGACCGACCGTGGGCACACACAAGCGTGGATTGCTTAGGGCATCAAGTAATCTTAATCTGGAACTGGGTATAATTGAGTAATATACATCCCAATGTCTCCACAAACTTTTACATTTAAAAGGTTTGTCCTTATTCTTACTTTGACGTTAGTATCAGTCACGTAGCGAACCGATCAGCAGCGAATAGCGAGCAAAAAATAATTTTGATCAGGCTGCCGCTGCGCTGTTCCTTTTTAGAACCAATTGTCGGCAGGTAGGTGGCATGTTTCCGAACAGCCCCCGTAGACAAGTGGCATATACGCTAGCAGAACAAAGATAAATGTAGGTATGGATTTGACATAAGCACAATCGAACGCTTATGTCAAATCCATACATTTAGCTTTCTATTCTACTAGCGTTTTTGGCATATATACCTACGATTTCGCAACGAGCTAACTCATTCCTAAAAGGCAGGCAATGAAACTGCAAAATATCTCGTGGTGCAGATATGGGTAGTTATGAGCAGTGGTGGTGGTGCCTTTGCATAAGCCTAGTGCTAGTTTAAAAAAAACTATAAAAATAATATGATAAACTATAATAAAAATGACCCTTTTTAATTGCTTACTAGTTAAAACTACGTATATTTTTACAAGAAAATTTATTTTAATATTTTATATATTACAACATTACCTATTATAAATATATTCTATGATTCATTAAATATATTACATTTTTTTAACTTATTTCCCTATAGAAAATGATATGTATTGTTTGGCGATTTTAATAAAATCTAGGCACAATAATGGTAATATTAAGCAATCTATGTAATTTCTCCTAATTTAATGTTTTTAACAGTGGAAATAATTCGATTTATAGATAAATCGAAACATTAATATAAGTAATAATAATAATCGACATATTGAATGTCTGCATATTAGCGCACATCGACGGAATAGTTGGTAAAGATCACATTATGAGGTGACCGGTGCACCTCACTATGGGGCTTAAATTTTTCAAGTAAAGTTGTATGCGAAAGCAAATTTATAGCAAACTAAGTTAAACTTGATATTTTATAGTTGCAGTTTACTTATGTTATACAAAAAAATGTTTCTTTCATTTGAGAGGCAATAATAAGAAGATGGTTTAAGATTACCATAGGCTACTTTTTACCCGACGAAGCAAAATGTAATGTTTTAGGATCACGCGAACGAAGTCGCAGTCAATATTTAGTTAATTATAAAATAAGATCCTTTACCAATACTCCGTCAGTGTACCTTTAATCGTATTCTTGTCTTATAAATAGATTTTAGAGATTTTGATAAAGTTATTAATATTGCTAAGTTGCTGACCTCAATGCAGATACTTAACAGCGTAGTTTAGACATTCCCCTATAAGTAATTTAAGAATTAAGACAGCTAAATTTGTCGCTCTGAAATCGAGTCAGGGGGGGTTTCTCCAGCTGAGCAAGTAAAATGTTATCAATAAAATGTGAATTTGACTTGAGCTCATATAACTCGTAGACACGTATTGGCTCTGGCTTTTGTTAAAGTGCGTCGTCTAAATTAATTTTAAATTGATTTTAAAAAACACACTTGTAGGTACTGTTTTTTAAAATCAATACGATGCAGTTTCACCAAGTGCCGACGATGGAAAGTATAAATTAATTTTAAATGGTTGCTAACGTAACCGGTAATCATGAGGCATTGAAGTAGATATGAAATCATTTGATCTGAGTCACTTTTGGGGTCAAGCTGAATAAGAAATGAAATGAAATGAAAACATATTTCACACCACAAAAGTTTACAAAGCAATTTTAGAATGTACAAAATTTTTATAAACAATTAAGAAACATGCTAGTAAAGAATATTAAGTTTAAGTTTAAATCCACCTATAGGGATTTCCAGTAAGGTTTCAAACTTTAAGGAAAGGTATCGGAGTTCGATGCGATGTGCAATCTTCACTTGAAATAAAAAAAGCGCTAAACGAATAAAGTAGCACTCTGACTCCGAAGTTAAAACTCGTGTTGGTTACTTTTGTACAAGTCTTCCCTCCACAAGAAGTGTGTCTCACAGGTTTCTGGCTAAATAAGCATCTTCTATTCTTGCCATGTGTATCATCTAAGAATTTATTAAAACTTAAAATTAATTTAGACAATTTACTTTATCGATAAGAACAAAGCATGGGATTGATAAGCCATGTTTGTTGACATTTAATAGCGTTTGCGCTGACTAGCTAAAGTCGGAATGTTTCCTTTTTTTAAAATGTTACTGCATATTTTTTGTCCAAGATCTCTGAGCGACAAATTTGTCCGAATCAAATTGTTTGCTTATTTTTATCAATCTCTAATTACGACCATAGCTTCTACGACAAATCTTATTATTTTAATTCCGGAAAAATATTATAAGCTTATGAGCAAACAAGGTATTGCTGATAGCTTGCTATCCCAATCAATTTAGGAAGTTTCATGTGCAATCATAAGACTTCCTTACCTTTTAACGCAGAACTTGAATGTTGAGCACGAACGTAAAACTTCGTAGTCAGATATTAAACAGGCGTAGGTAATGCTCAGTTCTTCGTAAAGTTTCTACAAGTTTTCCCAGTTTAAAATTGTGAAAGGTAGTTTATTAAAAAGATTGAAGGTGGTGTGCAGCAGAAGCTTTTGGTCGTGTACATTATAACAATTTTTATACAGTGTAATTTAATTGGAATTTCATTTTGACTATATTTATGTTTACGTATGAATTACAATATTTATTATTACGATTTTGGTCATTAATTTTAAAACTACGAAAGATATAGATTTTTTCAATACGCATTGGTAAATCAATTTTTATTTTTATTATGTTATTTTAAGGTGACGTCAAACTAATTGATTTCTACTAGCGACGCCAATGTGAAAAGTTGTAGCGGAAAAATTACAAATTTGCCGTTTTGGTCGTTAAATACCGTATCGTCAAAATTCGTATTTTTCTGCTTTTGATTCAGTTCCTAATAACTAAAGTTACATAGGCAAGGCTACAGAAGCAAGAAGATTTCAGTAACTAAGAATCAGAGTTTATAAAAAGATATTTCTTTAAAAAATATATAATAATAATAATTGAAAATCCAATTTTTTTAAACTTAAAGAAATGGGATTTTCAATTAAATACATACGTAGGGTTTTTGTTTTAATATCTATATTTATATATCGTCGCAAAGTATTATTGGATAGGTACATTCAATAATGTAGTGTACATACCTTAACAGTTTATTGATATAATTATCGATCACGATCAAGTGTCTCGTAAATATAGCTAAACAGTAGTCGTACTTTGCGGTTTTACCGAGTTAAAATTCAGTTTATAATTTGCCATATAAAATGCTTGCTTTTGTAAAAGGGACTTTTTTCTTAATTACAAAACTTTGATGCAGAAGAGTAGGTGTGTTAAATATAAACTTACTCAATCATGTATAATATGTTACAGGCAACTTAAAAAGTCCATTCACTATGACTAATGATCAACCTTTTTACAAAATGATATTTTCAAGTGGGTAATGTACAATAAGTAAAATTGCATGACTGATAACTTTTCCTAGCCACTATGAATAATGACTACCCTATATTAGACAATATAATAAAACAGTTGATCTGTGATGTTTCTGTTTATTATCTTGAATCCATCACAAAATACATGCAATGCTGTAAACCGTTTCCAGGTTTTCCATTTTCAAATGAGAATCCTTCCGAGTCCATTCTCGAAGAGTTAAATAAACTTCTGAGACAATCTTTTGGCAATTAAGAACAAAAGACAATCGATATGCCCAAATAAACATAATGATGTTGTTAGTACGTATTGTCGAGGTGACTTTCGTGCGAGTTCCAGTGGTATGAGCAAACTAATAAGGAAGATGACAGGCGTGTCTACTCACAATGTTTCAACTACCCGCAAAACTTCAGTTCCCCGCGTACAGTGCTTGTAACAGCCCCTAAATACCGGGAAAACTATTCTTTGACTAATCGTGGTAAGATCCAGATAATTTTTTAGTACCTCACATTAAAATTATGGATTACCGAAAAATAATGTGTTAAATTGTAACGTAAATTGTACGGTTTACAATCTCCTGAGTTATATTATAATCTAACGGTATTTACAATTTTACGGCGATGTATACAGTAAGTATACATCACATCGCCTTAAATTATACAGACTGACTGGCAAAAGATTGTACATATTTAAGGATTAAAAAATAGGTGCTTAAATTTTGACCTATTTTTCAATTAAAATGTTTAGTACGGACACCCGCGCGCGGCGTATAGAAGTTCTTTGCTTACAAAGAACAACTTACCGAACTCGCGACTAGACTCAGCAGTACAACGTGCGGTAACCATACATTTTGAATACTAATACACTAATGTTGTTAAGATTTACTAGTAGTTAAGCATTATTCTTATTTTATTATATTTTTATAGTTTGCCTATGACCATTAACTATATTGTCCTTCAATATGTAGGTACTTAAAATACGTTTCTTTTGTCAGTCACTCTGTTTAATAGTATTCGTGGAAACCCTCTACGTTGGTTTTCCTCTGACATCATAAATAGAACACAAAATGTTGTAGTAAATGAATTCTCTTCAAGTCAAACAATCGTTACATCTGGGGTCCCTCTAGGATCGATTTTGGGGCCTCTTTTTTATTCTATATATAAATTACAGTAGGGAATGCTTTCCTAGTTCTCAATTTCTTTTATATCCTCTTGACCTTATAGTTTATCGCCGCGTTGAAACAATCTACGATTCTATAAAGTTACAAGTTGACCTCTATCGAATACAAACATATTGTCTGATTAACAAATTATCTCTTAATCTAAATAAATGTAAAATTATGACTATAATAAAAAATAAATATGTTAATTTCGCTTGTAGGTACTCTTTGTGATACCTATTTAGAAAAAGTAGCAACAATTA
>DWBA01000287.1:0-14422 GCA_018236825.1 Apodemia zela | reverse complement strand
GGGGGGGGGGGGGGGGGGGGTGGGGCGTGTATAACGTTGATAAATTCGTAGGCAACGATGAAGAATGTTACAATAAGATAAAGAACGTCCGCCGTACATCGCATATAGATTTGGTATGTAAAATCGATAACTAAAGAAAAAGTATATGAGAAAATTACATCAAAATGCAAAGTACCACTGACTGTATTTGCGCACAAAGTGTAAATAAATACCATTATAGTTTGATTTTCGTAACTATATGAATTTAATTGTATGTCCAAAACAATGATCACAGCTATCTCTTTCTGAATATCAAATTGTAATTTATCTTAGAAATATCACGAAATATCTTTTATACAATTATATAATCTTCATCTAAAAAAAATGTCAATACCTATTTGAAATTACGAAATTGCCATTTAAATCTACCTTACATGTAATTTTGTTATTACTTAACAATTATTTACATTATAATTTGCAGTTATACCTACTACCAGTAATAGCCTTAAGCCACGCAAATGCCTTCGAGGAGGTTCTAGTCGTCTGTTGTGATTTCAATTAATCAAATTGAAAATTTACATTTGATTTATTCTTAATTTAAATTGCAATATTCCATGTTGCGATGATCCAGCACTTGTAGCTTCCCAAAGCACAAGACCATAAATGTTCGAGCTGTTATTAAGATATTGATTTTCGAGTATATCCCCGAAAAACCCTCAATAACATTTTTGTCCATTGTCCAAGTTTGTAATAGTTTTCAAGTAGTCTAAAGTTATGTTAGGGCGAACTATGGTTATTTTTATTTGCTTTTATCAATATCGATATTAAACAATATTACTTTTGTCGATAAGATCGCTATTTGTTGCAACATATAACGCAATACCGTTGTTTTCACGTTAATATGTAGGTGATATTTCATATAGCACCTAATATTACTAGCTGGACCGCGCAGCTTTGCCCGCGAGGAGGGCAGTATAATCATCATCATTCAATCATCATCAATATAATCTTTTATACAAACTTTCATCCCCTATTTCTCTAAATCGGTGTAAGTATTAATAAATAATATAATAATAGAAATTACACTTATATTGAATACAATAATAAACAGCTAACCATGTAAATTACGATGACGTATGCTAACACTCATAATGAGAAGGAAACCGTTATAAATACACGGACACTTGTTATTCACGTCAACGGTAATAACAATTATTTTGATCGAAAACGTAACTGAAAAATAACGATATTTGCACAAATATTACTTAGATTTAATTTTGCCGATTTAAGTAAACAGTTATTAATTACGAGTGAGTTTTCCTTCAGAACGATAAAATTATCGACAAAGTATGGATATTATAGAGTCGGTAAATTTTTGTACAAATCTATTTACATATGACAGACGTGTACATCCTTACACATGTGCAATAGTGACTGACACGCAAAGTTTTAACTGATTAATTTTATCGATGTTGTCGCTTTAAGATTTATAAAGGCTGCCTTCTGATGTTAAATTATTTTTTATTATACCATAAACTTGTAAAAGATCGTACAGCAATAATTAAGAACGCGAACTCAACTTCATAAACGGTTCATCCCTAAAGCTTAGTGTAAGTTCACAGTTGTTTACATTAGTTGCTTTAATAACAGGTGTGCTGATAGTGCGCCGAGGTGATTTAACATAGAACCACCGAGTAGTGAGCCAGAACGAAACGAGTGTTATAACAGAAACACCTATCGCTTTACCATCACTCATTATTAATCCTGTGATGATAAATCAAAAGGTAAAATATACATTTTTGGAAACAATTAAAAGCACACCGAGCCATTATAAAAAGAGGCGGAAAGCAGGTATTTCAAAATTCCAGTCACAGATAATTCACGCGTGGTGCAGAGTAAAGGTCACAAGGGGTAACAACGAACACAAGCAGGTACCCTGACGCCTTATGACCCTTCTCCTGACGTAGATCCTTGTCGATGGTACTGCAGTGTTCCATGCCATGCAGTGTCATTCTATTTCCCTCTGAATACGGACGTCCGCGTTTGTTAGTGTGGTGTGGTTCCATGCATTACTCTGTGACTGTATTTAGAGTTTCACCTCGTTGGGCTAAGAAGCTCTACGCCCATCGAACAAACGAAGCAACGCACCGTCACCCGAAAGCAAAGCTATACCCTAGACCAGTTCTTCCCATGACCTAGATCTATTTTCTAAAAGCTCCTAGTATTTAATGGTCTGACTGAGAAGCATCCATGACGCATAGAGACCCTGGAAATTATGGTTCTCATTGAAGTGCAAGATGTGAGGCAAAATAATATATAACTACTTTTATGATAATGGTAAAAATATTGTTACTCTAGTAGAAGTTCTAATTACTTGATTTAACTAACTATGTGCCTTATAATAAAATAGCCTAAAATATTTCAAAGCTTAGTGATATTAATATTTTTAAAGTTTAAAAACCTACAAAAAGTGAGAAAATCTTAAAATACCTAATTATAATTGAGTTTACAACTCTTCTCAATTCCTTGTTTGTTAGACTTAGTTTTGAACATTTAATTGTATACATTTTAAAAGACGAGATGAAAATTTACACAAACGTATCTTAGCCATGAATACACCATGCAGGACTCATGCAATGAAAATCATGCAAAGCACCTCACTGACCAATAAATTTCATTTTTAACATTACTAATCTAAAACTTTATGATACTACATTTTTTATGATATAAAACTAGTTTTTAAAAAGTATTTAGATATCATGATACATGTTATTTTATGTTAAATATTTAAATTTGGAAGCAGTGTATATTTTTTAAATACGGATGAATTTCAAAGGTCAGCCGAAGTTTACCAATAGATCGGATATAAGTTGTAAGTAGAGTACAGTAAACAGTATAACAAAACGGTAAGGACAAAAAAACTGAAACGTAGACGTGAGTGAGAACAGGCTTTGATTGAAATCTTACAGCTTGATCAGTAGATGTCTTGCTGTAGGGCACAGGAATCAAGCGCTCTTGTAACTCGCCACCTATGACCTTCCGTGTGCAATTGGGTATCATGGAAAAAAAATAAAAACAAGAACATGAAGAAGAGATTCACGTCACGAAGAGAGGCAGAGACGGCTGGCGTCCCGTGGCATTTTACATCGTGCGTGCTTGTTGAACGCTATCCCAATAATAACATAAAAGAAAAATAAAAACGTATTACAAACCTTTTTTAAAGTTAAATCTTCATCATCCCAATTCAGTTATAAATAACGTTATTGTCGTGGCTTAAAGTAAAAGAAAAACTACGACATAAGTAACAAGAATAAATCAAAATTCGGTATCGTATTTTATACTAAAGTCCATCTTTTAATTAAATCATTTTTAAAATTTACAGTTTTCATATATAGAAATATTAAACACTTTCGCATTAGCTCCTTTATGATCTTCCTTTATTTTTAACATTTAAAAAAATAACAGTTTTATTAAAAAACAGACTTTGGTAAGTTAAAGTTTGTAAAACGTAAAAAGGGGTAATTTACACAAATAAAATCTAAAAGAAAACATTAATTTATCAGAATAGCGTTCTATACAACACGTATGAAGAGGGACTGTCCGAAGCAGCGTGCCTCGCGAAGCGTACAGGTAGGAAGAAGACAAATAAAAAATAGAGTAAAGAATATACGCAGGGTCTTCCTAGTACCGTAACAAGCACATTCATGGTTTGTGCACTTAATCTATTATACACTTCCATCCAGGGCTCCGTTTTCTATAATTTCGATAACAAAAATAAAACAAAACTAAATTAAACAATACAGTATTTAAAACATTTCAATGCGAGTGGAAAGCTTAACATCGATTATTTTATCGTGTGCGTGTGTGTATGTGTGTTGTATGCACACACGTCCGTGTGTGGGTATGTTATCGTTCATGCGATAAACTAAAAACACACAGTATTGACGGTCGCTCACATACCAGATCTATTTCGTTTGGAGTACTTAAATCTAGAAACTAAACACAGAAGCGCTGTGAACAACGTGATCAGGGAAACGACATGTCGATATATGTGTGAATATATCGAAATATCGATAAGATACATTTAGGATAACATCTCTGTACATAGCACCGGTAAAAGATTATTTTCTTAAACGCATTTATACACAAAAAAGATTTTAAACAAGGTAAAAGTTTTTAAAATTTTAATCTAAAAGATTTAATCAGAGTTTAAGTTTATACTATACTTTTTAGGTCACTTATAAATGTTGTAACAAAACTAAAACCAGTGCTATAAACATATGGACAAATCGTATTTATAAACATATAATCCTACAACGGATGACACGATTTCTATCGTTACCACGTTTTTATTAACTCGCTATTAATTCGAGTAAAATTTTGTAATCGGCCTTAGCTCATCGGGAAGCTTGATATATTAAAATCTTGCATTTTGACGGAAGAAAAAACGTGGTATATTATATCAACAAATTTCGAGAAAACAACATATGTGCTACTAAAACTATAAAGCTGTTACATTTTAAACAAAGCCTACGCAGTGATAACGTCAAGAGTGAACCTTATTAAGAGAACACTTAATAAGTGTTCGACTAAGCGCGTTGCGGGCAATAATCTCGCATGCTCGCCAAGCGATATGTACAAGCGGGCTAACATTGAGCCGTACGACAATCATTCCAGCCACATTGGGCGAACACGGGACGAAAAACTCGGGTTTTACCTTACTTATGCAGCTCCCAAGAGGCGCGGGGGTGAAATGAAAGTTACTTTGGAGTATAGATACTTTATTACTAATTAATAAGAGACAAAAGCGGTATAAACAATAAATTGTAGGTTTATACCAATATCCAAAAGTCCATGCTTCGTGATATAATCTAACTGCGTGTAGGAAAAACTATTATAAGCGTAAGAAAAATGTTCGATAAAGTATTACTTCATATCAACGATCACTTTTTTATATCTAAAAGTAAGTATTAGAATTTATATTTTTAGATTAACATGTTTATTTTTATTATTTAATAGCAGACTTGCGCTACAAGAAGTGCATTTTATAGTAAAATGTATTAAAGACTAACATATGGATACATATTAAAATATATTTCGAATAACGCCTATTTGGCGGATAGTTAAATTTGCTTGCCTAATATGTATTAAAACAGAAAAAATAATGGAAGACCGGAAAGTATAGATGTGTAGTGTCGTAGATGTAAAAGAGAAAGTGTATTTAAAACTATATTTACGGAAATAAATACATGCAAATTTCTCATCCAAGCAAAAATCGGTCTCTTTATTCCTATACTTAAATAAAATCTTAGTCTATTAAAATAAACGAACGCAAGCTATTTGCGTCCTCAACACAGACTATAATTTATCTAGATGCACCAGGATATCATACCACGTAAAAGAAAAGAAACTAGTTACATGTAGCATGAAAAAAAGAAAAATGCCATCTATTGTTGACAGCTAGGAGTTATTTGACAGCTAACAGTTTTCTAATTTTCATGTTATTACAAGTTATTCTCTTCTTCATTTCGTGCTACGCAATTCTCGTACATCTAGACACTAAAACATAAATCACAAAACACATCTTCAATACTTTAACATCTATTAAAACTGAAATAAAATTTAAGCAAATTTAAATATCACTTAACCTAACGTTTATAAAAGCACTTGCATATTGTATTTTAAAAATGGCACACGAATTAATTATTGTTTTTTTTAAATCGACACCCACAATTGTAAAAAAATATTGATATTTACAAAGAAATTAACTGTTTCTGCTAAAGGATTTTATAAACTTTTATTTAGAAAACCCGGTTCATAAACGAACACTATATATATTTTATACAAAAACGGTGCACCATAGATTTTAATCTATATTTTTAAATATAATTTGCAAATTATCTAACTTTAGGCTATTAAGCCGTTTATATTTTGATTTTAGGTTATAATTTTAAAATTGAAACTACTTTCAATGGCAGTTGTCACTTGTCATATTAACGCGGTATTTTAGGCTGTACACAGCTAAATTTAAAGTTATTTTTTAATTTAGTTTTTTTTATTTTAATCATCGCTTTGATGCGAGACAGGGCTGAGTGCTGGCAGGGAACTGCCACCAGATTGCACGCTGATCCTCCGGTGTTCCGCCAAATAATTATTGACAAATATTCTGCGGCCAGCCAATATGTCCGCTTTTTGCTGTAAAACAACATGACGCACGCTTCAGTGGGCGCGTACCCTAGGCCTATTTGCGTACTACACTAGACCCGTAAACGGTGTTGCTACTAGAATAAAGAAAATAGCACGGCATTCTAAAACCAAACAACAAAACATTTCAAGCTTATCTTAAAACATGATTGACTTTGATGGTTTTAGAATTCCGAATCTACGAGAAGGAATAGTAGCTGTTAGTAGAAAATTTAGTAAATTGTAGCAGTTTTATGACAATGTAAGTGCCTAAAAACTAGGATAGGGTCATTCACACTAGCTTGGGCGGGGCAATCGAGGGCATCCAGCAATAAATATAGTAAAATATTAGTAAAGAATATAAAAAACCGAGTGGAAAGCTAATCTACGCAAATATTAAAAATCCAGTATGTGAGCTACTATCGCGGCGCTTCAGTGAGTGCGGTCAGGTTAAATAAAATATCCGTACAGTTGAAATAAATACTTTTATTAATAAATGAGTTTTATATTAAAATAATCGTTTATATATGCCGGTTAAGTAAGTAGGTTTAAGGCTTAAAGTAATCGTTACATGTAACAAAATTTAAGAGTAAAGAAAAAACTTAATAAATAAGTACTTACACAACCGAGTCAACAATAAAAAGTAAAAAAAAGAAAAATGTACAGGCCTCTTTTTTTAAGCATTTTTTTAATGAAAAACTAGGTTTGTTACTTATTTTCTAGTTTTGGTGTAATAGTGGAGATAGTTTTTTTAATACAGCTTATTTACTAGTATTAGAAGTTTGGTAGTATAATTTTAGTACGAGGATTTAAGTTGCGTATAAATTTAAAAAAAGCCATTCAGTACAACATCATAATATACTCTACCAAACGTCTAATTAAAACGAGAAAAAAAAACATTTGTGCATACTCACAGACATCGGTATACATGCAAACGCTGTAAACATAAGCATGATCACACTTTAAATGCGAAGCAAAAAATTAATAAAAAAAAATACAAAAAGAAACAACATTTGTACCAAGAAATTTAAAAACACATCTCCAATAGTTACTCTGTACTTACAATCTAACAGGCCGCCATTTTGTTGATGTGATCTAATCACAAAATGGCCGCTAACACCGTCTACATTAGGTGTACGTCATAACATTAACCTAGTTGTGAGCGATTTGGATTTTGTACGTTAGCGAAAACGCAATTGTTAAGACAGAGTGTATATACCGGAAACGTTCGTGCAACACGTTACGAGCCTCATGCTCTACTTTATGTACTGGTGTACCTACTTCCAATGGCGCCCCACAAAGCGGCTTCCTGCGAAGCCTACTTCTCAGACCTAAACTTACCGTTAGCATCTGAAATAGAGCGTTCACTCTGAGACTGGGCGGCCCCCACCATAACAATACGTATCAAAGAAAATGCTATGGAATTTGCTCGAAAATATATAATTAAGGTTGTTTAAGTCACACATTATCAACTCATAGGAGTCAAACGTAATATCCCATTCATACAAGATTTTAAGCAGGTGTATACAAGGGTCTATAATATTTGTTCCTTATAATACTCTGATAAAATAAGAGTTACAATTGTAGTACTAATTGCATCCCAGTTATAGGCAGAAACGGGTTTAAAAGTGGTCCCATAATTCACTATAAAAAAAACATAAGCTGCTCATCAGAGCACGTTCAATTCCTAATTTCTATAAAATCTCGCGATGTCTTAATATATGTGAGGAAAATACAGGGTTCCCTATTGTAAATTTTAACCAAATACTATAGAAAGTTACAATTTTAAAACATTTCATCTTTAACATCTATACAAAATATCACTGCTCCGATATACATACAAGACGAGAAAGTTAATAACTTATATACAAATGTTCGTATCTAGAATAGAAGTGCACTAATATACATGCGAGCAAAGGGCCCATTCTAAGGAATCCAAGTTCAGAAGATATGATTGACATTGATCCATTTGTTTGTATAAAAACGTCAATATTATATGTGATTTACTGATTACAATTGTTTCGAGCGCACAGGCGCGGTAACAGGCACGATACGGTCTAGGAGCCTATTTTCGGGCCTCTTAATTTTATTGCTATCGACTACCTAGCTCTAAAAATTCAACACTTAATAAAATTACGCAATCGAGGGTTACACGATCCGTTTGTTTACAAAGAATCGAAACGGAAACGAAAAACGACTGAGATTACCCGGGAGATTATAGTTAAGTACGCAAAGGTTGCACGCGGGCGCGTCGCAAACAAAAAGTAAAAGTGCTCCCATATGTGCTATATATTTTTATGAGCTCATACGAAACGTAACTTAATGGCTATTCTAAAATATATAACTCACGTACAAGCCCAATATTTTGACGCAAAAAATGTTTATTCTTCGAAACGTCTAAAAGTAGATTATTCCCGTTTCTCATAAATTTTTGAGAAAAATTTATTCGAACGAATATTAAGTAAATACGCTTAATTTTCGATTGTAATCTTAAAAATGAATTCATAATTTTACCTTAAACATTAGCATGTTGCTGACGCGAATCCCTACCAATCTAACGCGCCTGTAGAAGTTTTCACTATAACATAGGATAAACTAGCAACGTATCATAAGATTCGATTTCAGTTTATATCGAAGAAATGGTGCGAGCACATATGCGAGCACCGTATCGTTCGGAGTCGGAGTGGTGAGGGCGGTGTGGTGTGTGCGGTGCTCAGAATATGGTGGTCTCGGTGCGGGTGTCGGCGGGGCTGGTGGGCTCGTCGTCGATGTAGGCCATGTCGGGCGGCGGCGCGCGCAGCCGACTGCGCAGCCCCGCGGCCGAGTGCGCGGACAACCGCTCCTCGAGATCCTCGAGCGTCGACTTGAACGCGCGCACCACGCGCAGCTGCAACCAACACAACCGCTCACCTACCGCGCCCTACACCCTCGCCGCGTAGCCGCGAAGCCGCGTACACTATACTCGAGTGTGGTGTGGATGTTCTCTGTCGGACGCCGTATTCAGAGCTCAAACTACGCATGCAACGAGACGATACCGTCCGCACCGCCATGCACACGGCTAACGGAATCTAGGTGCTAGCGATCGCTAATCCGAGTGGCCTCGATGGACGGATGACAAAGCGCAGAGTGCCGTAGATAGTGGGACGAGGTGCGCGGGAGTGGGCGACGGTGCCGGATGAAGAAAGAGCAACATCGACATCCAAAGACAAAGGAAATTGCAAACAAACGAAAACATATCTATTGGAGAGCTCCCATTAAGTCATCGACAATTTTAATTCTATACAAATTAGATCACTTCGCCAGATTTGAAATTTGTAAATAATTTCGAAAAACTAATGAACTCGAATCGACTTCAATTATTAAAGGGGGCAAAATCGCGTTCTACGCAACGTTAACCACGCGTCGAGACATTTATATCATATATTCTTTTCAAAAACTTATGAATGTGGGTAGTGTGCAAGTCGGAAGTTATACTTCTTTGCGTCTACTGCTACTCACTTCATGACGCGCAACTTCACTCATCCTAAACAAATCAAAAAAGTATAACTTCAGAATTAAAGATTTTAGTCGATTTTGAGTTACAAACAATGACCGACGTGTTCTGCCAATATTGTCATCAATGTCGAAGGACTTGCTGTGAGCATTTAGAGGATGTCACACTATTCGAGGATCTAATGGGATCTAGGGGCTAAGTGTCACTAGGGCAGGGCTAGGGCTAGGGCGCTAGGGAGGGGCGCTAGGGGTGGGTGTACCGTGAGCGTCCGTCGCACGCAGCGCGCCGCCATGCGCCGCGCCCGCCACTACACCTCGGTCTCCAGAATCGGCCGGGGCTGCCAACAACATCTCTCAACGACGCGCGGCTCGCCCCATTCGACACCGTCCTACGTGCGGACGCAGCCCTAGCTTTACAACCGCTCAGGCAGATATGGGATGGTCACTGACGTCACCTCAAATACGCATGCCAACCATTTTTGGTGTATCTCCCTTACTAACTACCTTATATCCCCAAAAAAAAGGTCTATTGACTTAAATTAGGTACTAGTTGTAATGGTATGACAGATTTAGTAACGAGGTTTATTTGTATTTCTTGGTTAAATAGATGTGTCATTTATATGCGGGTAGTTTATAAAAGTTTTAAATTGTTGTAAAGATGACGTCAGGACGGTATTTTGAAGGATTTCCGGTCGTGTTCCCATATCTGTCCTAGCTTTAAGCAGGCCAACACGGAAAAGACTTACATATAATCGTAATAGGTGTCTGTACATGGAAAGTAGTGGGACACATAGTGTATACGATAATGTTGAGACAAGAAAATGCAATCGTCCGTTCGTCAGTCTAAAGGAATAACGGATGAAGACTAATGAAGTGATTTCAACCGGCTTTTCACAGTTTAGTCTTATTCCTTGACAAAACGAAGGTAGATGAAAAAGGCCAGGGATAATGTCGGCTGGTAAACGAAATTGTTTAACAGACATGCACGCAAAGAAACGCGGGCACAGACAAAAAGAAAACGGAATTGTGTTTGGTGTAATAATGTATAAGGCCCGAAAGGACCCGTGTCACGTGATATAAATATGACGAAGTGCTAACTGATAGAAAACAAACAAAAATAAATAAAAAACAAAATGAAAACTAAATGGGAGTCGAATCGAGGCCGTAGCTACCCTGGAGATAGACTGGCTACACTACGCCTAGACAACGCAGGGGATGACACCTAGGAATGTATGAACGGCACCTCCTCCAAACCAAAACCAAATACTTTTGGCGTTACGTAATTTTTATTCAATTTACACTTCATTTTAGTTTCTAATTCAAATTCCATTTTCTCTATGGTGGTGGCTCGCATATTCTCGTACGTTCTTAATGTGGATTTTTAAATATTTCTTATTTATCTATCATGCCGAGTTAGTTTAATTTATTATTTAACATCCAATTTTAGGAGCCAAGGACGATCTACCGAATTAAATCGATTTTAAAATTGCATTGATGTGTAAGAAACAATTGTAAAATCGAGATGATTATTAAGCTTAAAAAATGTCACGGATGTTATATTCGAGGCATGTTATTCTACATAGTATACTTACCGATGTTGCAACGCGATGCTCCAAACAAAAACATATATGACTACAACAAGCCTAACAAAATACGCAAAATAACACAATGAAGGCTTTTCCAACAGCAAGGCAAGGCAAACTACTTGTATACCCGTCGATTTCCAGTTTGACGCTTACACCCACCTGACTGACAAACACCCCGACATCACGTCTCTATAGGTAAACATCCACAAACAAACAAAACAAAAAAAAATACAAAACATTTACAACACAACGGCAAAGGAATGGTACGACCGATTAGGTTATTTGTTAGTGACGAGCACGCGCCATGCTCTAAACGTGTATTTCTCAAGAAAACTCCACTCCACACTCAAATAAAACGTTTTTTTAACAGCAGTAACTGAACACAATCCGGTACAAAAATAACATTTAAATTAAAATACAGTGAAAAATATATCGAAAAGAATCACGTTACTGCCGATTTAACGTTCACGTGTTAGTCGTACGCCGTGCGGTCCTGCCATCGGGTACGTGATATAGTAAACATTAAGTTTACTGGATCATTAGCGAGGATGTATCGGGTTTGGCGTTTCACAAGCAAATAAAACACTATCTTAAAAATAAAAAAAAACAGACAAAAAATATAAAAAAAAAATCAAACAGTCAGTATGACTAAATAAAAGATAGAGAAAGAAAAAGTCATATTATATCGCCATGTGGTATGTTTAGTATATTATTGAGATAGTCATAGTAACTGTTTGAGGGGTCGAAGGACCTACATACGCATGCCAATAAGGTCGGGTGGGTACAGTCAACTATTAAATAAAAATATAAATCAAAATCAACAATCGGGAAGCGTCAGACTGTTTCGTTCTGCGTTACATGCATTGTCACGCGATGTCTAACTAGTGTATCTAACGTACTGGCGTCATGACATAACAAAAGAGGTCACAAGAAATAATCGAGTTTGGAAAAATAGACTAGAATATAGATGTCATGAAACCAGGAGGTATTAGATAAGTTTAAGAAAAATAAAATCTAGCATCGTCCAGTTGCCAATTTTAGTGTATTTTTTGAAAAAAATATATAAAAAGTAGCAACGGAACGATATCTACTGTTATATGGACGAAAATAATAGCATTACTACTATTTACTTTGTATAGTGTTACTCTGTGTAGGTACGAAAATAAACTATTGAAGGAATAGAGTGGGAATGAAACGGAATTCCGAGATTGTATTTGAATTAAAAAAATACAAAGAAACAAAAATAAATATAAAAAAGTCGTTATAGAAAGTTAGATTTTAATCATTAAATCTCAGATCTTTAAAACTCGAACTGTGAATAACCCGGCTTATTATACGAATAAATTAAGAATGTGTAAGATGAATCGTAGTCTATTACTATAGCGTTTAAATGGATGCATAGTATTGATAAAATGGTGTTACTTTTGTATGCATAAATAGTAAAAGAATATATAAATGGACAATAACATCGATAACTTAGCGTAGGATGCCCAAAGAATCCGCAGTGTTGACCTGGTGACTTTGTTGATATATTAACGTTTTGCTGTAAACTAATATTATTCCCTCGTTTTAAGTAAACACATTTAATTTCTGCCACTTCTATGTATTAATAAGACTTTATATTTAATGAAAACAAAAAAAAAGTTTACGAAATCTTAATTATTCAGTCTTTTATAATTTTTAATTTTATTTAAACTGACGAAATTTTGCAGATTTTCATTTTGAATCTGCAAAATATTAGTCAGAAATTTAAGCTCAAGCCGATTGTTGACAATTATATTTATATCTGAGAAAATGTTGTTTTTATAAAAAGTTGTGTGTGATTTATAATTAACTTAGATTTTTATCAATTGATACCAATAAGTTGTATTTAATCAGGGTTTAAATTTAATATTTACAAAATGTTAAAATTAATTAGTAATTTATCAATTTATTCGACTACGAGGTAGTAAAAGCAAATTTTCTTCCTTTTGCTTTTAAGTGATTGTATCATAGTACCCTCCTAATAAAAATTTACTTCTCAGATATAAATATATCCCATGTAATTTATTCCCAACATTTAAACAAATATATTGAACCACCTTTGAAACGGAAATCAGAAACATATATTATCCCAATATTTAGCGATATCGTAGAATTTTGTTCTCGATAAAAACATAATAGACAGACACGTGCGAATTTCGCTAATTAATCACTATTGCAATTCCAAAACCCTAATCAAAACTAAACAGATCCCCACAATTACTATTTTTAACTTTACACAAAATAAAATATATTTAAAACAGATATATTCCATCCGAATATAAACCACATTTCAAATCCAACCTGTAATAATGTATTGTAATCCTCGAGTCTAAAATGTAAAGTCTTTTAAATAAATAAATCAATCAAATATTTTTTAAACTTATATGTTAATGTTGCACAAAGGGTTAAATCTAAAAAACTCATAGACGATTGATTTTTGACATCGAAATATGCAAATTAATATAACATTTGTAATCAATTACTACATTAAATGACATTGATGCTAAACTCATTTAGGCCCACTTGCACTAACCTATTTAAATACTTTTACACGTATTTAACCATACTAAATGTCATTTGAAAACTATTTAAATACTTTTAACATGACTTTTTGTATGGCTAAATTGATTTAAAAAGCATTTAAACAGTATGGTCCAAGCGGGCCTCAATGTAGTAATTGATGCTAAACTCATTTAATATAGATATAAACTTGGAACAGGTACATAATTACAATGGGTTAATAAATCATCTTGCGATTTTCGGGTATAATAATTTATTATTATTTAATATTCTCAAAATAAAAAAATATATAAACTTCACGCCCTTTGACCAATTTTGTTTTTACTGATATTCAATCAATATTGGTCTAAGAATAAGTGAGTTTGAAGTAAATCCACTGATTACTGACTAGACACTATTAGTCGAAAAACTAAGAAGTTTTAAAAATATATCTTCACGCCCGTATCCCCGAAGAGGTAGGCAGAGGTAAAACCAGTGCCCTCATGATTAGCCGAAAATACTCGGTCCCACAATGTGATAGGTGGCTAGCCTATCGCTAATCGGGCACTTTTCCAATCCCGGGCAGCCGTGATTTTATCAAACAACTAAAAAAACACATTCTTTTAATTGCCTGACCCGGGAATCCCACCTGGGACCTC
>DWBA01000286.1:0-14458 GCA_018236825.1 Apodemia zela | reverse complement strand
GCCACAAAGTCCGTTTTGTTTCGATATTATCGGGAAAATGTTTCGTATTCTGCGTTCCTTTCTATTTTTCTATAAAACAAACTATATTTCACATAATATTAGATTTAAATTTGTAAAAAAATAGCATATAAATAAAATCTAATTTTACAGTGCCAGGGTACACTTTATTTTGAAATTGCTCTACTACTACCTCCTTTTTCCATCAACTTACCAAAAAGTAGGTTTCCCATTTAACTGTTTTTTTTTTTATGTTTATTACCTCAGATATAGGTATTTTATGATCCGATTTGAAAATTCTTTCTTTGTTTGGGAAGGTATACGTTTTGTCCCCTTTAAAGTTTGCTGAAGATCTGATGCGGAGTTCCAGAGAGAGGAAATGGGAAGTCGGTTGTTGTAATTTTACTGTGATTGTTTATTTAAAAATTGATTTTAACGTCTATATAAAAAGTCTCTATAAACGTGCAATGCGTTTGTCATAATAATTACGCCTAGATATGTTTACTAAAAATAAAAAGAAATGAATGAAAAAATGTGTCATATTTAAATATGTAGATAGGATGCTGGTAACAAAAAAATGTTTTACATGTTATGTTAACTATATGCTTAAACATTATTATATTAAACAACCTTTTTTGCTTAAAACACACACGAGACTTATGAGAAGTGTGTGTTTTATTCTATAGAGAATTATTAAAATTATCTTATTTAAAATATTCAAACATTATTATGTACATTGTTATTAAAATTGCATTAGAAACAATGGTTTTTATTTCGTTATAAAAACTTATTACAAAAAGTGAAGATAATATAATGTAATTCCAAAAATGTTCTAGAATGAAACAACAAAAACTTAATAAAATTTAATAAAATATCAACAACACAAAGTCTTTTATAAGTACTTACCTATATAATAAAAATGTAATAGGTTTATTAATAATCGTAAATTAAAAGTAATAGTGTCATCGCAAATTCTGTCAAACAAAATCGACATTTACTTCGACGAAATAAAGTTGAATGTCTTTTAACGTTAATAGACACGTTATGATAGCAATTTTAATGATTTTTTATTATCCTTACTTATCTCTTAAGAATTGTTGGTCCATAATCACCATTGTACAAAATTAATTATGAAAGATACCGTATAAAACATGAATAAAGACGATATCGTGTAATTTTGTAACACGTACCTATAATTAGATAAATAAAGTATTTTTACCAAAGCTATTATGGAGAACCTGATGAATAGTTTTGATAAATATGCATCATCTCATATTTTTTATTTTTAAATTATTAAAGGATAGGGTCAAGTAGTAGGCTCAATAGCCTTGTTTCTTTGCCAAGATGTCGTAAACAACGATTACAGACCTTATTGGTCATCATATACGTGATATATTTTTTCCTGTACTTTTTTCTTTTATATTAGATATATATATATTTAGATAGCAAACAAGCAGATGGCTCTCCTGCTGGAAAGATACTTCTATCGCCTATAGACACCAAAGATGTTAATTGTGCGTTGCTATCCTAATGGCGGGGTCTTAGTGCTACATGCATATGTTACCGGCTACATTACCCTCCAAACCGGAACAGGACAGTGACAAGTCCTGTCGCTATTGCGGCAGGAATAGGAAAGGCGGTGGCACCAAACCCGGGCGACACAATGCAAAACTCTACCACCTACTAGGCACGATGGTAGTGACACCGCATAACCAATCATTCGCCTCTTACGAAATGCCTGGCAAACGGCAGATATTCTATTCCTCAAAGGTAGCCCGGACCAATACACCTTATTGGTCCAGCGCGACAAAGCTTATTCCTACTTAACCTACTTCACATGACGTGATCTAGGTGACCACGTTAACGTTTAAAAAATCATTTTTTATCGTGTTGATCCCTTTTTAAGAATAGATCAAATGCCTTACTGCTAGGCATCTCGTTAAATGTGTAAAAAGGTAAAGAAGTGTCATATGTAGGTGGTAGTGTTCTGCAACATCTTACCAGGAATATGGTACCACCGCGTCACCTATTTTTGCCACAACAGCGTCGGTGCTTGTCGCTGTCATGTTCCGGTTTAAAGGGTTAAATAGCCAGTAAACTTGTGCAATTGGAATTCTACCCCTGCCACACGATAGTATCACACTATTCACATCGCAATATATATAATAATATTTCGAGCAATAAATGATTTGATTTGATTGATTTGATTTGATTGATTGATCGCTGGTGTCTATAGGCGATGATTTTCTCTTTCCATCAGGAAAGCTACGACTTGTTTGCTATCCTATGATAAAAAAGAATACTTACATCAAGAATACATATTTAGCAAAACTATTCAAACATTTCATTGAAAATGATTGACGTTTAAAATATAAATAGGTATTACAAAAAACTTTAAATGTCCAATTTTGTGAGGAACGTGTTTTCACGAGCAAAATATAAGCATCTTTCATAATTTTTGTACACGAGCGACAGAGATAGATAATAACTTATAACCTACATACTTTTATAGTTACCTACTTAATTTTTAATTTTAGCGCGGCCGGAGAATAATCACATTTTCAAAAATTGCTTATGTCTGCTGAATGTGGTTTTGTTAATTATTTTATATTATGAAGATATGAAAATTCTTATTGGTAGTATCTTATTAAAAATATTAAAAAAATCAAAGCCCTTTTACATATTTTATTTGACAAAAGTTTCCGATTTTTTAATAAACATTTGCATTTTTTTATCACACCCGTATTCTTGTTGGACATACCCGTCGATGAAACAAGGCAGACTCCTTAACAGAGCAAGTCATTGTGTTTTGTTTGGCATTGTCAATTACTGTAATATAAAAAAAATATACATGGAATTGACTGTAATATAAAAAATATTACAGTAAATTCCATGGGCTTCTTCTATGTTACCGTACATTTGGGGCGAGCAGAGTGCTGTCAGAGTTTAAATATGAATTTGGACTACGAAACCCAGCGCTCATTGTTGTTTCTGTGATATCGAAACTTCTCTTAATATTTTTATTTAAGTGGGCGAAAAAACAAAATGTTTGTAAAAAAAAAAATGTTTTCTGTCGAGACGATCACGCCGAGTTGAGTATTAGATTTCTTTTGAGACTATCGAATCAGGGGACGACGGATGCATTGAGGTTTTTTCCCGAAGTGACTCTTTTACAGTTAGCCCTGCGGGCTCGTACCGTGACTTCTGGCTTTTGGAGCGAGCAAAGTGGTCCAGCCAAAGTTTAAACTTAACTTTAGGCTACTTACAATAAGGGCAATCTTCTGTGAGATCGAGTTTTTTAATACTGCAGTGTTTTGGTTAATTATGAGTCTGATCTACCCGTTTAAGATAATCAGCTTATTATAATTAGATTATGTCGTGCGCGATAAAAAGAGAGGTTTGCCCAATAAAAATAACGTATCTCGTTTCTGCTACAACAAAATTTAAAAACTTTTGTCCAACCGTAATCAAGGGATTATGTTGTTATCACAAAATATGTAAAATGGCTTTAGCTTATCTACAATACTTTTGATACAGTCTAACTGCACGCAGAATGATCTCGATCGCTTCGAAGTCACCGGTTGGAGTGGCTTATAGTAGACCAACTTCTCGAAGTGCACCATCTACTGCCTCATCCTAGCATCACCACCAACCACTTATACACAACCCTTATATTGCAGTACAAAGCGGATATTTTTTACTTCAACCTTTTTAAGTGGTAAAGGTAATATAGTAAAATGTAAATTCTTATATTTTGACAAAAAATACATCTTGTGTGACAATTTGCTCAATCTATACAAATCTATAGAATTAGCAAGAGACATATTAAGTCATTTTTACATTGTAACGTCGAGGACATTTTTTTCTAAATGTGATAAATAATACATAACTACAGAATCTCTTTCTGTAGCTGTAAATTAGCTAGGAACAAATACATCAAACATACATATTCACACAAAGGCCTTTAAAACTTAACTAAAATCTGATTTCGCAGACACTAAATAGTGTGATTATCGACCGCGAATATATTAATAAAATTGATTTACTGTTATATAACGTACACTGGGACTACCTCTTTTAAGCATGTGCAACACAACAGGTGTTGCGTTATGCACTATATAAACTCTTTTCTTCGTTCTATCTACTTCATTTTAGTATTATTTATTCGTCTTTTATCTAAATTAATTTAAGTTAATTTTATACTCAACATTTTGTAGTATGACCAATAACTTATCCTTAGATATAATTAGTAATTACACACTTATATCTTCCATTTCTTTGGTCATATCTATATTCCTTTGTTGTATAGCTTTCATATTTATTTACCTTGGTTAATGTAATCTATTCGCATTGTACTGTAATAATCATCTTTATGCATATTTATTTACTTTAAATTTAGCTTCGGTCAAACAAAAACGATATATTAAAAAAAACAACAAAACTTATTTGCATTACTAATAGTTCACATATTTATATCACTTAGAATATTACAGCCAGAGAATTATGAATACTGAATGTCAATATAAATTAAGCATAGATAAGTGAACCAGTAGTAAAATAATTTTGTCGGAATGTCTAGATTCATATAACATACCATTTTTAAATTTAATACTTATATAAGTATTAAATTTAAAAATGGTATGTTTAAAACCTAATTTCAAATTTATCATGAAATTGACGAGATTTGCAAAATGAGAAAATGTTCCAATGACATGAAGCTCGATGCACAGATAAATAGGATCTTGAAAGCATAGTACAGCATGCTGTTATTTTAGCAAGAACCAACACCCGACACGCTTCTATTACTCCAGGATCAACCAAATTATCATATTCCGATTACCGTAGCTTGAGCTGTCATTTATTTTACGCTTTATTACACATAAAATTAATTTATCAGAATTAAGATATAAGTCATGTTCAAAGGTCAACCTTGTGGCTATGAGAAATTGCTATGGATCAATTCACTGGCATTATGCGAGTATGCCAATTACTGTGATTGTGTAAAATTAAATTAACACGAGATCCTGGATACGATTCCCGAGTTTTCTGATAAAATCAACATTTCCCGGGATTGGAAAAGTGCCGAGGATTGAGATCAGATTGTGGGACCGAGTATCTTCGGCTAATCGTAGGTGCACTGGTTGTACCTCTGTCTACCTCTTCGGGGATACGGACGTGAAGATACTAAAATTAAAACGATCTTAATTTATCGGACTTTTTAACAGGAAATCCATAGGCATGTAATGTCTTTTTTGCAAGTATCGCGAAAATACCTTCAATTATATACATTTATAATTATAAATTAATTTTACATAGAGTCAGCAAATCTATGGATTTGCTAACTCGTATGCTTGCATTAGTTAATTGTAAAATTATTATGGTAATAAAGATTCTTAAACCTAAAAATCGACCGTTATACTTTAAGTATTCTTTTGACTACTTCAAACTTCAGACGTTCAGTCAACTCCAAGCTTTGTTAGTGTGAGGATATTTATAGAGCCACCGAAAATGTCAAAGTTGCTCCACTATAACTTAATTATCTCGGAACCTACAAGACCAATCGTGAAAATACAAAATGCCTCAAAAATCAAAAAAATCAGTCGAAAATTATTTATATTAACTAGTGTATATTTTTGAATTAGTTTATATCTAGAATGATAGTAAAAAACAACTGATTTGTAAATTTTAATATCAGAGATAAAAAAAAATAATGGCAATATGTCTTATGCAATATTGTCAAAGAACTGATATGTTTGTTAAAAAAATATTATCAGGGACCACGAAAGATGAGAAACGTAGGTTTCTAAAAACACTACAGTTTCCTTGATCGAAAAATCTTATTGGGTTTTTCTATTTTAGATTTTTGAAATATTCTTTTTAATGAATCCATACTATACTAGTATTATAATTGCGAAATTCTGTCTGTCTGTCTATCTGTAACGATTTCACGGCTAAACCGTTGAACCGATTTTGATGAAATTTCGTATGGATATAGTTTTAGATAGTAGACTATTTTTTTTTCGTTAAGAGGCTGAAATAGGGAATGAAAGTTTGTATGAAAAACTATATCAACATGTTAATCAACTCGCGGGCGAAGCTGTACGGGTCAGCTAATAATTTTATAATTGTAATTATTTCTGCATGCTGTATCAATGTGTTTTTTCAATTTAGTTAATTTTACTTTAAAAAAAATTACATACCATGACATTGTTGTAACGCTTGTTATTCTAAGTTTTTAGTCAGTGTTTAAAGCAAATAAATATTTCTTTTACGTATCATAATTTAACCTAACTAATAATGGCACTGTATTAATACATCTCAAGCTACGGTGATTAAGGTTAAAACAGGTTCATGCAAGAAAACAGAAATTTAAGTTTATAAATATATGTATTTCCACAATAAAATACAAAGTATGCATTACGCACCCGAATACAGACACGACATTGTTTACAATGACAAGGCTTAATGAATAGGCAAGCACAAATATTAGGATGCATTCACATTGTAAGTTATAAATTAGTTTATAATGGAATACCGATTTTTAATCAACCAATCACAGCTTTTTGTTTGCTCCCGATAATATGACATTTATTAATTCATCTATATCCAAATTATAAAACAAAAGATAGATTAAGTTGAAAATATTATAAGACTATTGCTGTTATCAACGTTTTCATACTGATATCAGAGAGTGATTTGAATCTAGAATGTTAATTCATGTGTCGGAAAAGAACCATTAAAGGGTGACTTCATCCATCCATACTTGTAGGATTATTCTCTTAGAACTGTTAATTCTTTCTTGTAGAGAACAAGCGGTAAATTTAATAAATTGATTGCTTTGAATATTTTGAGCCATAACAAATGAATTAAAATTTTCTATGGGTTTTCAGCCACCGCTTGTTCAGTGATCTTGGTTTGCAAGTCAAGTTCGTAAGTTTCTCGCCCGGATTTGGTACCACCACCTTACTTTTTCCTGCCACAATAACGACAATGTCACGTCAATGATTTTGGGGTAAGGCTACTTACTTTACCGGTAAGATAAGGTTGGTTGATGGATCACCGAAGCCATGTTTGTTTGCTACCCTGTGATATTGTTGTTAACGATCATTATTATTTATAAGTTTCTGTATAGTTTTACAAGAGGAATTTTAAAAGCAAATTGTCAATTAGAAGATATTTTCGAAAAACATAAACCTTTATAAGAGCAACCTCAAACAATTATTTTTATAATTTCTGTTTGTATCTGTTTCTGTATATTTAAACGCACAACCTGAATACAGTTTTAATACATGTATTGTTGGAGGTCAAACTTAAAATCTAGTGCATTTGATCGTTACTAAATTGTTACTAAACGCACTTTTATCATAATCACAAGATAACAAAATAACTGGATGGCTCTCCGGTGGAGACATAATCATCGCCTACAGAACCCAAAGATGATAAAGGTGCTACACGACACGGAGTAGGAATACAATGCCACGAGTATAATTTTAGCGAACATCTCACCTTCTGATCTAGAATACGACAGTGACCTGAGTATGGCGGTATTTCGACAAGGAAAAATAAGGGTGAGGTACCAAACACGGGTGAGACATTGCATAACTCTACCATTCTAGACATTGCAGATCTAGAGTAGGCAACTGCCGTTCTGCCAGGCAAGTCGTAAAAGGCGACCCAATCGGTCGCCTTTTACGACCTGCAAGTCGACCGATTGACTCTACGTGTCACTAGCATCGTGACTACTAGGTGGTAGAGTTCCGCAACGTTTCGCCCGGGTATTTGGTACCACCGCCTTACCTATTCCTGCCGCAATGGCGTCAATGCTCGTCATTGTCGTGTTCCGGATTGGAGGGTAAGGTAGACTTATGCATGTGGCATTGCCGTCCCGCCACACGGATAGCAACGCAACTTTCACATTTTTGGTGTCTATAGGCGATGGTTTCTCTTTCCGTCAGGAGAGCCATCTGCTTGTTTGCTTTCTAATGATGTATAAAAAATGTGCATTATTTGTTTATGCATAATAATTATAATGTAGTGAAAATACTCGTAGTTAAATCAAATGTGCATAATTTTTATCTACTTTTATTGTATGAGTTTTTTTAATCTTACCATTAATCTAATTTCTAATTACTGGTTTTTACCGCGGTCAGTTAAGAGAATACGGGATAACTTTAGTAAATTCGTCAAAATTAAAAACACAGGAACGTTATTCAATAAAGATCTGCATTACTAATTATTTAAATGTAAATTTGTTTTTAGTTTAAATAGAAATATTCTGGCTTATACATATATTTTAACATCTTAAGATGGCAAACAAGCAGATGTCTCTGATGGAAAAAGGCAAAGATGCTAATCGTATGTTGCTATCTTTATGGCGGGGTCTTAATGTAACATGCATAAGTTTACCAGCTACCTTGCCCCGCAAACCCATACACGACAGTGTCAAGCACTGGCGTTATTGCGGCAGGTATAGGTAAGCCGGCGGTACCAGACCCGGGCGAGACAATACAGAACTCTACCAAAATGGATAGTGTTTAAGCTTTTTTGTCTAATTCAAATGTCGCAATAAATGTATTTTTTTTAGTAGTTATAGACAATTTAAAATATGTAAAATATACAGTACTTAAAACGTAGGACGGGCTACGGGCCCGGCTTCGTCACTCCATTGTCGGTGGCCGCCTTTTCGAGTAACACCAACTCCAGCACCGTGCGACTACGAGCCGAGCAAGGCGGTTCGTGCGGTCCTTGATCACGCTCCAGCTTTCTCAATAGGCCTTCGAGTAAGCCCGCCCCAACCTGGAGGCAGCACGCCAGGTGCTATTGAGAATTGTCCCATTTGCACTGTATTTAGAATTTGATACACTTGCATCGTGATTTGTGCAATAGTATAAATAAAAAAATGTTTGTTTTGGCACTGTTGCTTATTTTTCTGTAAAAATACTTTTAGCTAGATGAACATTCGCATGATATGAATATTAGTAGACGATCTGTATCTAACTCGAACTTCACCGGGCTGATAATAGAATGACAGGTATTTCAAAATGAATTTATACTAGGGAATGTATCAAAAATGGGTTTGCTAAAATAAACCTGGACAGGCTATTTTTAATCAATAATTAAAAAAAATATTATTGTATGTTGCAAAATCGAGATAATAAGAAAGTTATATACAAACTTCAAGTATGAAACCTATAGAATGTGAAATTTTTTTATATAACTAGTATCGATATAAATGTGTATACTAGCAAACACAGTAGTTCGTCCAGGTATAATCTCGCAAATCCAACGTTTGCACATTCTATAGGTTTCACTGTTAAGTTGGTATAAAAATTTCTTATTATCTCGAGTTGCAACGTTTAATTTAAAATCACTTTATAATTATATATTAATTAAAAATAGCCTGTCCAGTTTCTTTTAGTAAACCCATTTTTAATACATTCTCTAATATACTAAATTTATTTTGAAATACCGGTCCTTCTATTTTATCACCCCGGTAAAGGAGGCCAGGTTAGGTTCGGATCGTAGATTATCTCTAGTATTTAATGCTTATGCATTGTTACATAGTATTTTGTATAATAAAGATATGTAGAGTAAATAACAGTTGTTCATTTATATTTGAGTCCACTAAAATTTAAATACATTACCCGTGAGTTTTTAACTATTAATCGCCCCGCTCGCCACCTGCAAGTAGCAAACATGTCAATAATATAAACAAACTGAAACTATAAAGGTTCATAGTAAGAATTCAATTTTTCATCGCCCATTGCAGCTCCTTGAGAGTTGATTTCTGGATAAAAAGCAGCCTGTGTTTGACCTCGAGTCTTCAGAGTCTACATACACAGACATGATGCAGACAGACCTTCCTAAGTATAGTAAGACCTGTATAAATATGGATTATATTCTTTGCATTTTGAAGCTATATGTCAATCATAGCGTAAGCATGTCTCAATATTATATGAATAAAACGCTTTTGTACTGCTAGTTTGCGTATTTACATTAATTGTATTTATAATCTGATATCTACCTCCAAGCTCAGTTTTCACTTGTTTGATTTTAGTAGTAAGACAATCTTAAAAACTATAAAACGTGTGTATTGACCAACATTAATCATTATTACGTGTAGAAACAGTATTAATCTTCATACTTATTAATAATTCGATTCAACTATTGTATGAAAAGTTGCTAGTTTGCGGAAAATTCTGAAAAATTATTAAAAGAAGTCTTAAAAAATAAAACAATAATTGTTTTCGGCACCACGCTTGTAATTTGATTATAGCTACCGACTTTTTCATTAGCAATTCATTTTAGAAATCATTTATCAGTTTCCTCCAAAAGTTTACAATTTAAGTTACCAAGTGCCAAACTCATAAATTTTTATGTTTCTTTCTCTTTATACATTTTAAATTTTATAAAGTATAGCTTTGTAGATTGTCGGAGCACATAATATAAATCGTAGTACTGCAATTACTTACCACTATACTGGTTACATATTTCTATTTTTAAAATCTATTATCAAGAATGTGATTTTCTAATATTTTTGGCTACACATTGCTTATTGCAGATGAAAGTTTTTACCTCAAACGTGAACCAAACTTTCTCTTAAATGCCCTAAAGCTTGAGCGACGGTTTTTTGTATTTTATTGCTTCTTTCTTTTGAATTTAATCTGTAATGATGAACACATTTGACTAGGATAAACGTATATAAATCTAGCGAAATCGATCACAAGGCAAATAGAAATAGGCTCTGTTGGATAAAGCGTGCCGGCCAGAGGCAAGGTCGCAGGTTCAAATCCTGTCGTGTCAAAAAATGTCTTCGTTAAGTTTTGAAAGTTTTGCCTAGAACTTATCTAGTTGGAATAGATAACCGCGTCACACTTTTGTTTGACATTTGTTTATCTATATTAATATTATAAATGCGAAAGTTTGGATGTTTGGATGTATGGATGGATGGATGGATGTTTGTTACTCAATCACGTCAAAACCACTGGACGGATTTGGATGAAATTTGGCACATAGGTAAATGATGACCTGGAATAGCACATAGGCTACTTTTTATCCCGAAAAAATGAGTCCTTCCCGCGGGATTCACCAAATACTTTTATAATGCAGCGGGCTGCACGCTGCAGCTAGTTAATTATATTTGTTTATAGTTTCAATTGTTTAAAGACAAATAATAATTTATTTTTCAGCACCAAACGTATATTCCATGCCTCCAGTACTTGGAGAAGCAAGAGAAGGTAACAAACGAGCAGCTCCTGCTTTTAGCATAACAGGTCGAGCAAGAACGATCGAGTCTAAGACGCCTATGCCTGGACCTGGATCATATACCGTGGATAAAACGACGGCGGCATTAACGAAGCGACCACCAGCTTTCACTATGGCTCCAAGACGGGAGATAAAACCTCCGACTGCAGCCAATCCAGGCCCGGGAGTATATTGTCCTGAAAAAGTGAGTTCCCTTCTGATTAACTTAGGATAGCTGAATTTAAATATCAAATTTAGGGATACAAACAAATACAAAGAAAGCTACAAATGTTCAACTATCTAAAAATATTAGATACCTAATAAGTAAGATTATAGAATAGTAGCTAGCATTAGACCAGTTACGCGTTATCGCGACTTTTTAAAATTATAGTTTTCTTTCTTCTAGTGTTACCAATTTCACTATACCAAATTTACCATAAAGTCAACGTTCGGTGTTTAAGTTGTTGTGTTTACAGAACAATGATACAGAAATAACGCTTTTTGCGTCTAGGTTACTTTGTTCTGTAACATAAACGCAACAACTTAAACTTAGCGGTAGTTGTCAGTTTCCTTTAAACGAAATAAACATGAGACCGGTTTTTATCGTTAGTTTGTAAAAATATATGAGTCAACGCCATAGATTGGCTATGCGAAAGAGTCAGAGCATAACCACGCGTACGTTAGAGCGAGATAGACAGGCGAGACCATTCGCGTACACGCATATCGGCCTGTAACGGCCTAACCGTTTGTAGCAATGTATATAAACCTCGCTTTTTCGGTAACATTTTAATTATAAAGTGTTAGTATAGTTTTTATGAGAGTGATTGGTCATGGTTACATAATATGCTGTAACTCATCCAAGAGAGAAAATGAGATTTTACCTACACACATATACAAATATATTTTAGTCTCGCTTGACAATTAACGTTTCCAATCTTAGAGTATACTAAATCTATGGTCAACGCTGTATAACTTCAAACTAAAAAAATACCTGTAAGATACTATGGACCCATAGTATCTTGCTTACTCTTAATCGACAACATGACGACGCTTCTTGGGGTGACTATACTCCATAGTTCCCTAATGTAATCTTAGTAAGATTTCTGAAAATATATTTGCTACCGTCAAGTTTATTTTGATACGAATTTGAAGACATTAAGAAGTACAGCTTCTTTCAGAAGTCACTCTTAATAAAAACTGCCGAAAATGAATGTCGCTTACTATATGCAGTGCTAATTGCAAATATGAAATTGTACCAAGTGTATTTAATCTATTTATACCAAATATATAGATTTTATTATAAAACTCACCGATGGGGATTACCACTCATCTCGCCAACCGACAATCCAGTGAATCGTGGTGAACCGGAAATTCTATAGACGTTCGGTTAACTCTACCCCTCGAGGGAGCCGGGCTTGATGATACTTACCCTATTACTTTCTCATTATAGTTTTCTAAACTAATATTATAATACCTATTAGAAAGAGATTATAAAGTTCTTAGTATTATTTAAAAGTATTAGAATACTTATATTATGTAAGTTGTTTTTTTAATAATACGTAAATACGTCTACATGGCTATAATTTTCACACTGATGCTAGAACACATACAATTTGTTGTTATCTCTTTCCATCAGCAGAGACATCTATGTATATTTATGATACAAAATCATAAATGTTGTGATAGCAAGAAAGGAAAGCGATGTCATCGTAAACAAACAAGCTATCGAAAAACTTTATCATTTTAACAGGTCTTGTAATACGGGTTAGCCTATTCGACTTAGATCGCGAGGTCCCGGGTTCGATGCCCAGGGCGTGCAAAAGTGATATTGAGGTTTTTTCGAAGTTTGTCTCGAAAATCCAAATGTCGTTGCAGCTCGGAGTCTGGTGGTGGTATGTTAATAACCCCGCACTTCGGATGTGCTCGTATAGCTGTCGATCCCGATTATCGCTAGAAATGAGTAGTAATCATTATCAGCCCAGCCCGCCTAGACAAGTGGCATAAATGGTAGTAGAATACATGTATGTATTTGACATAAACGTTCGATTGTGCTTATGTTAAATCCATACGTTTGTCTTTCTATTCTACTAGCGTTTATGCCACTTGTCTAGAGTGGCAGGGGGTGATGGGGATCATCGCCAATCTCGCCATTTGACGGCACAGTGAATCGTGGTGAATCGGAACGTCTATAGACGTTCGGTTCACTTTGCCTACCCTGCAAGGGAACCGGCGTGATGATACTTTGATACTCTCTGATATATTATCTTTAGTCGCACTAATCGTAATTTTAATATCATGATATTCTAATGGTGTACCCATTTGCTAACACTTCATTTAATTAGATGGATTATCCTTTTTCTATCTTCTACTTTTTCTAAAATCAGTCATACTCTTAAATAATACAAGTAATGGTCAACTCTGTCTGGACGCAAAAGATCTGCAAAAGAAGTTACCTATTTGTTTTTGGATTCCAAAAATAATGAGACTCTTAATTTGTTTGAATAATTCCCACTGAGATTAAAACCTTGGGATTGTTTCTATATACGAGTACATTATAAATATATGATTTAGAGAATCTCTATATCTCCAGAATTTTAAATGTCAGGCCTGGACTAAGAGAAGGGTCAGTGCAATTTTATTGCCTTATAGTTTAAATATTTTTTGTGACTGTTCTAGTTGTAAAAATAAATAAATATCGCTATAAAAAACAGGTCTGCGTGAATCTGCCGTGGGCACCGGCGCATACGTTTGGCATTCGTCACTCACCGTATGCAGGCCAAGCCGCCCATTATCCCGCGCCTGAAGGAATCACTGCAGTCTAACCTACTTGCATGTAACAAGCTTTTTAATATTTGCTTTTTCATTCGCTAACATTTTAAAAACTAACATCATACAACATTTAAACATTACAATATTTGCATTTAAGCTGACAATAGACAAAAACCAATGAAAATTAACATTTTTGTAGAAAAGTTAACCACTTGATGTTGTACTATGGACAATTGTAGTTTATTTATGTATATCTCGTCAAAACGGAAATTTGTCAAAGTATAATAAAACCTACATATATGATTCAGTCAGTAGTAATTTTGAATTCAAAAGAAAATAATTTATCAGAATGAATTTTACGTTTCTGTTACACTGCCGTTCTGCCAGGCATGTCGTAAAAGGCGATTAATTGGCTATGTGAGTCACTACCATCGTGACTACTAGGTGG
>DWBA01000285.1:0-14460 GCA_018236825.1 Apodemia zela | reverse complement strand
TTAGCAAATAAGAGACGTCGCTTCAGATGGTAAGAAACTACTGCTCTCTATAGACAATAACGATGGTTTATCATCGACGTGGAGCGAATTATCATTATAATTATACGTTTAGTGGTTTTCCTATCAATCAGAATATGGCTGTGACAAACATTGATGTTTATTTATTAATTTAAGGAAAACTTACAGCTAGTTTCAAGTACATTTTATAAAATAATATGAATACAAAGGCCAATTAAAAGTTTTCACAAGTAAAATAAAGAAAATAATGAAGAAAGAACACATTTTTGCATAAAATTAATAATTATACATTAAAAAAATTCAGGCTCAGCTTGAGCTTTAGCTTGCGTATATATTATGTATACGACCAAAGAGAGAGAGAGAGTGAGTTGTAGATTACTACGATACAAGTCACGATTTACTCGCCTATTACCTTTGACCGTTTTCTTTGTAATAATTTTAACTACGGAAAAGCAGGATCAAGTATTTTGAAAAAAAATACGGTCGATTTCTAACACTTATGCATTTCTACATTTTTCCAACCCATTATATGACGTGACGTCACAGCGCTTCAAACACCACTTACGTTGTTTGAATATCATCGCCAATAGATCCCATATTTTACGCTCTATGGCGTCACTTGTCAATTGACTAATGGTTATACGTTTCGCTTTAAATTTCGCTTGCATGCATAATTTACACATTTTAACTAAAGTTGTATGCAATTAAATACAAACTGAATAAAAAATAAGAGTATAGGTGTAATTTCAGGACCATAGAGCATCAGAAATAAATAAAAACAAGTCAATTTAAATCACTTGCATATTTCCTATTGCGAGAGGATGTAAGGTACTCGTATCAAACATGAGCGGGACGTTGCAGAAATCTACCATGTACGAGTCATGATCATAGTGATTAGTGAACGGACAAACGTTCACTTTTTACGTTTGCTTGATGTGAAGGCATATGGCATATTTTTCAAAATCCTAATTCAGGCCTCGACACCCTGAGTGCATATTCTGGAGTATTATAGGCTATTCTATAAGTATTATTAAATTTTTCTATGTATCCGCTCCCTTATGAAAATAAAGAAAAGCATGCGCTGTAAATGTGCGACATGATGTCCAACTCGCGAGAAACTAGGTCGAGATTGGAGAAGTGCTCTACTATTGGACGTCCCTTTATAATGAAAGCCATTTGCTAGTTTTGTTTTGATAATTGTAGAAGTATGAAAAATAAAGAGGCTTTTCACTGTGCTCGTGTGAACATATTATTTCATTTAATTAAAATAGTCTACGTTACGTTATTTTTTGGTATTGCTACGACAATTTAGATATACTGAATTTTTCAGATTACGTATAATCAGTATTTGTTAGAGGCAATGTGAGCAAATATTTTAAATTATACTAGAAAAACAATATTACGAATGTGAGTTTGTTTGTTTATTACTATTTAGGGGCCCAGGGCCATAAAAGGGACCCTGATAGAATAATAGGAGAATATTTTCCAACATCGCCCTCGACACTTGTTTGCAAAACCGGCTCGAAGCTGTAATCGGAGCCCTAGGAAGCAATACCAATTACCAGATATTTAAATGTAAATGAGGCGTAAGACATACTTATAAATGTTGTTTGAGTTCTTTGCCAATATAATTTGTCTTGTTTTAAATCACAAACGATACCAATGCTACTAAAAACTACAACTAACTACAGTTACCCGTGTTGGTTCGGGCTCCTTTGAAAAATAGACCAACTACCGTTCTGCCAGGGATGTCGTAAAAGCGGACTAATTGGCTATGTGAGTCACTACCATCATGGCTACTAGGTGGTAGAATTCAGCATTGTGTCGCCCGGGTCTGGTATTACCGGCCTTATCTATTCCTGCCGCAATACCGTCAGTACTTGTCACTGTCGTGTATATAATGTTTGGAGGGTGAGGTAGCCGGTAAGCTTGTGCACGTGGCATTAAGACCTCGCCACAAGATAGCAACGCACGATTAACATCTTTGGTGTCGATAGCCGATGGTTGATTCTTTCCATCAGGAGAATCCATCCATCCGTCTGCTTGTTTGCTATCTTGACGGAAAAAAAAATTAAAAAAAAAGCTTAAGAAAGTTGATGAAAATTGCTATACTTTTTTTTTCAAAACTTATAGCTTAAATGTGTGGTACTTACTGTGTATGTACTCACTGTGACGTATTAAATTTGTACTCTGGTTAGGAAGCAAAAATCAGTAGCATTGAATTCCTCAGGCTCGTAGTCGATTTTAATATCCCTGCGCTGGAGTCATTGTTAAACAACATTTAAAAAGAACCATCTGACTATTGCAAAGTTCTTCTAATATTAGAACTTAGAATATAGATTCTAACAAATTGATATTTTATCCTTTTCAGTTTTTCACTTGGTGTTTCAATTTGGTAACATAGTGACGTACAATATATTTGTTTCTCTTGGACTCATCATGGCCGTCCCGATGTCTGCAGGTAATTTTTTGAAATGTTATACAGTTCATCAATCTATATTAATATTTTAAATGCGAAAGTTTGGATGTATGGATGGATGGATAGATGGATGTTTGTTGCTCAATAACGTCAAAACCACTGAACGGATTTGGATAAAATTTGACACACAGTTAGATGATGACCTGGAATAGCACATAGGCTACTTTTTATCCCGAAAGAATTAATCGTTCCCGCGGGATTCACCAAAATCTTTTATAATGCAGCGGGCTGCACGCTGCAGCTAGTAAAGTAATAAAAAAGTAAGTATCTTTACGCCCGTATCCCCGAAGAGGTTGACAGAAGTACAACCAGTGCACCCACAATAAGCCGAAGATACTCAGTCCCACAATGTGATAGGTGGGCAAGATACTCGGTCCCACAATGTGATAGGTGGCAAGATACTCGGTCCCAAAATGTGATAGGTGGCAACCCGTTTTAAAAGTTTTTAATGTTTTATAACGGGTTTTAAGTTAAAACTTTTAAAGGGTCAGGCACTTTCAGTAGCAATAATAAGTGTATCTTCAATAATGAAACGAAAGTTTACTATGAATGGTGTAACAAAACCAAATATTTAATAAAGATTTATTTTAGCAAACCCATTTTTGATACGTTCCGGAATATGCTTAATTTATTTAGAAATATATCTCGTTCTATTGTCAGCCCGGTGAAGGTCGAGTTAGGTTCGGATCTTCTACTAAGTAGTAGAAACACAGAAATACTTAAATATACCTACATGTTGTGCTATGTTTACTTTAATATGTTTAACGTATTAAATCAGAAATTGTGAAATTATATATACCTATTCTTTTATTTTAATCCTTGTAGCCTCATAGTACTAATGTCAATTTTACTTGCCACAGCGCATTACTTATACCTATCATATATGTCATTGCTTGGAGAACATCTAAATCGCATCCGGTCTAGTGGTCCGGTGTCGGAGTTGACCACATGAAGTCCCGGGTTCGATTACTGGGTCGAGCAATTTAAAAAAAAATGAGTTTTTTCTATTTTCATAATATATAAATAATTTGTACAATCTGATAAAAACCATGTTGCCCGCGATTGGGCCCGGTTGGCGATAGGCTTGCCACCTATTACATTGTGGGACCGAGTATCTTCGGCTAATCGTGAGTGTACTGGTTGTACCTCTGCTTACACTTTCGAGAATACGGGCGTGAAGATACTTTTATTCATCTAATTAAATATTAATTTTATAACATCTTCCAACATGTACCTATGTATTCAGCCTAATAAATTTTAGAAATAATTTGTTTAATTAACAGGTTTAGATGTAGTGTTGTATGGAGTTGAGTTTGAGGGTATGAAACTAGCTGGCATCATACTCATCTCGGTCGGCTTCTCTCTCGTCATGCTCCCCGACAACTGGCCTGATTACATTATGAGGCTATTAAGGTATGTTTTCTTTAGCTCTATTAAAAATATTACGACGATAGGTTTAATGCAATTGATTTTTTTACATTTTTTATTAAATTTCCAAGAATGGTTAATTTTGTCATTAAACACTAACATATAAATAGTTATGTCCCATTTAACACACTTCAGTGAACTCATACAATTAACAAATGAATCACTATTGGTGGGGCCAAACTAACGAGAAACGCCATAGTCCATCTTTGCGATAAATATGGCGTTAAATATTAACGTGCCTTAACGCATTAATTCTCGCGTTAATCTCTTTGATGTACCGCCACATGAGCTATCGCCTAACGTCAAACGGCAATGTAAATGCTGTTGTCAAATTATCGCGTTAAGTCGTGGCTACACTTACGTTAAACGTCCATAATCACGATAATTTCCCGTTTTTCCCGTTAGTGTAGCCCCAGCATAACGAATTTTATATAAAGTTGGAAAATACCCTCTATTTTATATAAGTACCCTCTACTAAATATTTTGTAGTAACAATTACTACTCCCGAAAATATGTCCCTGTGAAATAATATATCCTGTTCTTAAACATTACTCAAAACAATCGTTGACAGATAAAAATTAACGAAGGGTAATTGCACATTTAACGATAAAATCAGATTTTTTTTTGTGGATACACTTCACAATAATTATAACCTGGTCTTCATAAGAAATTTCTTATTATTGATGTATTCTATGCTGTACTTTTCTGAGAGTATTCCTGGAAAGTGTAACCAAAAGTATCCAAAAGCTTTTAAAGAGTGTTACAAAAATAAAATATATATACGTGTACAGATTATTTTTATATCGGAAGTTATTCTTTTATTCGTTTCAAAGGCTTGCGATGATTTTTCCCGAAAAAGTGCAGTCGAGATTTTAGTAAGAACCGCCGTCAAATAATAATTCGTAAAATTAGCAATTAAATGTGCTCAGAATATCCCTAAACAATTCATATTTTTGTTCAAAAATTTAGAGATACATTTTATGTGTTAGAATAATGAAATGATTTAGTCAGTTCCTAAAATACACACAGATGTCACTCGCTAGAACAATACTGACACTGGTAGATATTACGCTTGAATCGGTTGAGCATGTTTACACTGCACAGCTATACGAAGCACTTCGACAGAGTGTCCTTTTCCATACAGTGTCCCGAATATCAATCTTGCCTTAGCTCGGTGTTACGGCTACAGAAGACATGCTACTTATAGCATCAGCGATCGGCGATTTTGCGACTGTATCGATGCTGCATTGCGATTTTGCGACTTTCTGCGTTCGGACGCGGTATTGGAATCGCGTGTTTTAGCGACTACTCCGAGGCTGGATCGGGCCGGCCATAGTGTTGACACATGACATGAGATAGTCGACTATCGATTGTTTACTAATGATAAATATCAAAATGATATCTTTGTTTTCGTTTATAACAGTAGCAGAAACACAGGTCAGTGGGAATATAAAAAATATACTTACTGATCTAACTATATGGTCTTTGTTTAATTTAAAAAATATTATCTCTTCCCGGTTCCTTTACGAAGTAGACAGAGTAAACAGAACGTCTATAGACTTTCCGGGTCATCACGATTCACCAGTTTGTGTTGAGTGGTCGATTATCAACTATTTTTAGTGATAACCGAGACCGACGTCTTTACGTGCTCATCCGGGATTCTAAGCTGTCGATACTACCGATAGTCAAAATCTATTTCAACACAAGTCTTGTTGTTCAGAAGCCAAATCGTTGCGACCGACATCCGAATGTGTCCGTTCGGCCGCGATATCTAGCTGCCAAATAGAGATTCAATCGCCGCGTTTGCTGTTTTTAAGTGGGGGTGTGGAGCGTTTGGTTGCTGCATTTAGCTTCCAAATAGCTCTAAATCGCCGATCGCATATGCTAAGAGTGTGCTGTGGAAGAACAGATTTGAGCTATGGCTTTTAAAACTGCCATGTTATTGCGCTGTATGACTTTCCATATCACTAAATAGGATAAAACTAAGTCGGTTTCCGCTGTCTGTCCCAATGTATGCTTAGATCTTTAAAACTACCCAACGGATTTGATGCGGTTTTTTTAATAGATAAAGTTATTCAAGAGGAAGGTTCATATGTATAATACATGTATATTACAATCCGTTTGAAGCCGGGGCAGGCCGCTAGTTAGTATAATCAGTATTAAAAAAAAAAAACGATTATATTGACCGACTATCGATGGCAAGCCTAAAGAGCCAGTTTTAAATTTAGCATACTGATAGCTGATGCAACATAGGAACCTGAGTTTTGAAAATGTGATCACTAATGGGGTAACATTTAACTTTATATAAGAGATTTTATACTTTACTGTTGTTTAAGGTTTACTTAAACAACAGTAAAGTATAAAATCTCTGGATCTAGTTTTGTGTTTACTAGGTGAGAAGAGTTTTGAAATGTCCCGCCCGGAATTGGTACCACACGCTTAAAGACGGCGGCTAAACAGATTTGCTTATAATACAGGTAGTACGAGTAGTTATGCCTAGATGTAACTAACAGTTGGTGAAAGTGACCTTTCCTACGGAATCGGGCTTTTTGGACGAGCAGAGTGCTAAGAGCCCACCCTAAGGGTGTCTCTTGTGAGACCGAACCTCGGCTTTTGGGCAGTATCTTGGCGATAAGTGGGAGAGTAAGTGGCATCAGGATTTCGACTCGTTATTAAGTAATAACTAATAACTCTTGACTTCAATCTGGTTATTAATTTTTATGAATTTAATAATTGTACAGTATGTGGTGCAAATCCTAGGACAAACAATTTCTTACATTTACAAGAGCTATATTCTGTTAAACCTTTTTGGTTTAGTGAGTTTTGACATTCCCATCCGGATTTAGCGGACACTCTGTTATGTATACAAATTCTTACTTTGCATTTACACAAGACCTAGGAATTCCATTGTTTTTTTGCAATTACACATTTTGCAATAGACACTAATGATTTTTTAATGTCTTTTCTTTTTATTTTGCTTACTATTACTGGCTGCCCAAGAATTTGTTACTAACTAGAAACGGTAGGTGCTAGTTTTTATTAATTTGTGTTGTTTGGTGCTTTGTTTGAATTTGAACATGTAGTACAAGAATATTAGTTTGCAAACTTTCGTTTCAAGTAGGTAAAGTAGTAACGTCATTATATTACAAATGTTATTTAAAATGTTGATTTATTTTATATTATCAAGGAATATTCGAATCTAGTACAGTTGTAATCCTATTAAACATAGAGAGTGTATAGAGTGCCAGTGCCAGCAGTTAAAGGTCTATGAAGCGTTTGCGCGTTACTTACGGCTTAAATAGACACGCTCGTGTACCTTGTTATTTTGAGCCATATATTAATATGACGCAATTTACGTCAGTGTAACTGATAGCGATACAGTTCCGCTAGCAGCATTCTATACACTTCCTTAAAGATAAAGTTGTGTTCATTAAATACTATTTTTTATAAGCAGACGTTATAAAACGTGTTGGTTCATTTTGCATTACAAAATTTAAAAAAAAGATTGTTCGAAGAATCGAGATCGAATTCAGTATAGCGCCATCCCATAAAAAAGAAACGTTTTTTAATATTCTTTTGTATTTGCTTAATTGTAAACATTGTAATTGAAATTACAGTAGTTCGTAGTTTTTATTTTGGCTATTTCAATCAGTACCTTTTTCATACAATATTCATAGAAAAAAAAAATCTATTACATTGTTCTTGCAACCTTCAACTAACTTGCATTTTATGTAAATAACATTTGTTTTGAAGTTAGTTTTTATTAATGTAAAACGATATCTTAATGTCATTTTATAAAGCAATGTTTGACTTTGTGTCTGTATGTTCGTATGTATTTCCTTGATGTCCACTGAATAAAAATGAAAATAATCTCAAATGTTCCGATGCAGAATAAATAAAAAAAAATTTAAATATATATTTTTTAATTTAGTCTGGTGGCACTGAATATTGGTGTCTGGGTTTGTAATATTAAAACATTGTAGAAAGAAAGTCCTTTGCGGTAGTCTGAACATTCAATCTATAAGACATTGTAAATTTTGATTTGTGTTCGAGCTTCCGTGTTCAACCATCAATAAAGATTTAGTATACAGTTATTTCTAAAAGTTATATATTTATAAAAAAAACGAATCTTCTTTAAGGGAAAAAATCAAGTGAACAATGTTGTCTTTTTTGATTTTCAATGTTTAGGAAAATTTGCTAATGACAGGCTTCTTGATAGTTCTTTACATCGACAAATCAATTTGTCTCATGAGATTCCTTTCACTCTGTCTAACCGGCAAAGAACCAATGTGATACTATTGATTCTGTTTAACTAGGCCAATATATAATAGTTAAAAGGCCTGTAATATCTTGTCTCTGGTTAAATAGCCTCCGTTGGGCGGAGGTGTTCTGTTTACATCGGGTGTGCCTTTTGCTATGCCCACTTTTCTGCAGGAAATATTTATTTTCGTGTTTACTTGTATTTTAATTGCAATTCATTGAGTCAATATTTGTGAAAAAGGCAGATGTGTATTCCATAAATGATAGGTATGCTCGCGTAACTCACAAAAGTAATAGTAGATTCATGTGTTTGTGTGTTTTGATTTGTGTACCAGGTAGTAAATTTATATTATCCATCGTCGGCGCTAGGTGAAACTCCGTCATGATTGTTTTAAATTTGATCACTTGTACCACTGTTTTTTTTATTTAAATACAAATACAAAAAACATCCTGAGACGTATTCTATTATCAATTGTAACGAACTTCCGTTTTCCCTAGACGAGTTTTTCGTCTTAATGATTAAAGAAATCCTTTGCCAAACACAAAAACACTCATGTTTTTGTGTCTCCAACACATTTGATTAAATTAACAAATGTGTTGTGTGAAATGTTTAATTATGTTCTCTAAAAAGTATATATTTGATATCGCAAAAATTCTAAATTTAACATCGTGTGCGAGAGAGTTTTTTAATCTCAGTTTGAAGTAAAAACGTTGAATATTACACATTTTCGTAAATTTGCAATGGTTGAAAGTTAAGTATCCTTAAACCTCATTCCAGTCCTTAATTTCTTTGTTTTATATAGATGGAGCCGCAGTCGCCAGCGGGGAAATGACGGTTCAGGTCGTAATTGCGACAAAGTGGATTACAGAACCGGTTACATACGATCCCACCTGCGCTCTCCTTCTGGCCGTGTCAGGTGACCGCCTAATGTTCAATTAACTGTGCTGGAGATGGAAGACCTACATTTTGAGTATCCGAATAGAGAATGATAAAATATTCCAAAGGAAATCGATTTTTAAAACATGCGGAATCAAAAATATTGAGACACTGAGCGCATTGCTTACAATATTTCGTCTAAATGTTAAGTAGCACTTTGTTTTAATAGAAGAGTAATTTTATAGAAAAATAGACATTTACCTAAATTATAATCAGATTTTTTGGAATGTTTTTAATATTGCTTGCAAATATTGATTTAGTGATATATTTTGATAAAACCAATTATCAAGATTAATTAATTGCTTGTAAAGCAATTTCTTATCATTTCTCAAGCGTTATGTTCGTACTTATTCTAGATATGACAATATTAATAGTTTTTGTAATGAAACAAACTTACATAATGTTATAAAACATAAAAAAATAAGCCTATTTCGAACATTGATAATAATAATTGTTACCGTGTTATTTTGATACAATATATTTTAATAAAAAATTTAATTCCTAGAAATGGCAATAAATGGAATTAATTTATTGCACCGGTGTCCTATACATTATTTAATTATATTATTAACAATAAACAATACAGACTGAGTGTATTTTAAGTTAGGTACAATTTTATTTTAAATTGAATGGAGCTAATAAATATTATATTTGTTAGATAGACATAGAGTTGTAACCGATCTTATATTCATCTTCTAAAATAATGATTATACTGTGAGATGCAATTAGTATTTTTAGATATAAATAATTATGTGAATTACCACTGAAATTTTGACAATTCTGCCACCCGAAAAAATATTAAGGCACCTTACACATTTTGCAATTTCAAACAACCATGTTTAAATTATCATTCAATAATAATATTATGTAGGTACTATAAAGAGTAACGATCCTTCCTCTAATTGCTATCATAAAATAGAAATAAATATTATATAACTTGGTGTTGTGAGAAGTCAACCAGTAGCTAGATGTAGACTTTGATATTGTATCGTTCAGTGATATAAAAGTAAAATCAGGTTTAAATATTACTACAGTTTTTGAAGTCACTTTTTGGTTTAATGATATTGTCTTATTCCAAGCATTAAAAATATAGCTTTTACTTAATTTTTATTGTTAATAAAATGGGATTTTCTATGTTCATTTAGACAGGTCCAAACACTTTATTTATCTACAGATTTATGTAGATCCGATCCGATTCGATATGATTAAAAATATGGCTTGCATTTTATTGAAAAGTTTTCCAGATTAGTGTTGAATATTAATGTAGCTATTCTCAAAAAAACCAAAAACAAATGGTCTAACATTACGGTCCCAAAATAGGGAGTGTTGCAGCTTCAGTGTAGTTAAAAAAAGTTGTCATTGAAACATGATTTGTCTTGTTTCAATGCAGATTATTTGTCAATCTTAAGTGGTGATCGCAAAAAATATATATTTTATTTATACAAATTGACATTATACATTTACGTTGGTAATCTGCGCTCGTGTGTTTAACACAATTATGAAATTTGTTTAGACATTTGATAGCAGCATATTACGTATATTCCGATTGGATTTATTAAGTAATATACTGGATTAGAAATATTTGATAGGTATAAAATAACGCGTCGCCCCAACATAGACGAGCTGGTCAATAAGTTTCTAAAGTCTTACTAAATTATGAGTCCAATTTATTGTTTGCCCAAGCTGTATGGACTCGCGTAATTGATATGTATTCTTAAAATGCTTCTAGCTTACATAACTAAATGTCATTAGATGGTCTATGAAAACTTAGGTAAGGACAGGTTTGAACAAAATAAATATATATTATAAAAATGTAGGCAGTTCAAAAAATTAACGGAGGGCTTACACCGTGAACTAAGGGATTCAACGAAGCAGTCACTACCAGCTAACAGTTTATATTTCACACGATATTTCAATTTTTTTGATAGACTCAAAACTTATCCATACCTCTTATTGGTGATTAAATAAATAAATAAATCACAAAGCAGTAAATAGAAATGTAATTAGTGTTCACGCATGATTAGCCCAATTAAGTCACCATATGAAAGACATGAAAGCAGGTAGAAAAACTGAAGGAAATTGAAGATCAGGACTTCATGCATTTTTACTGAGACTGATGACTCTTAAATCTACAAAACACACACTACAATATTCGCAATAAAGTTAGTGTTGGCCGATGCCACAAGACCACTGCGGTTGAAACTATGACACGATTCGCAAAAATAAATGCATTAAGAAAGTAGACAATAAAGCTATATTGTTAAAATGATTTTTAAACTTGCTTATTATACCAGCCTTGGGCGATTTGTAAGTTTTTAATAATATATACACTGATCTGTAGTCAATGACTAATTTTTTTAATATGATTTTATTCTATTATAAACAGTAATCGGTATATAATAAAAATTGCGTGGCATTCTATTTATTGTTATTGCATAGTAAATACTATATTGATAAGAAGTGTATTAAAAATGTAGGTAATTATGTTAGATGTTTTAAATAAAAATGTGTTATTTAAATAAATCAACGTAAACGCCCAACTGAAATAATACTGCTAAAATGTAGAGCAGGTATCTAACAGATCAAATTCAATGCATTGATTCCTTTTATGTATTAAAAAAATATTATGTATTTGTTTAATATAAGATATATTAAGGAAGTAAGGTGCAAACGACGTCCAATATTATTAAAAGTTGGCTAAACTTATTAAATTCAAATAATGTCTAGACGTGGACACGGATTAGAGCGCTCGAAGGGAGATTGCGTGCAAGTGGTCTTAGAACGTCCGTACTAATTCACTTTTGCGCACGCTTGCGAGCGTTCCAAAATTATTTTGCATCATGTATGTTATAGTATTATAATCAAGTATATAAAATTTGCTTATGTGCCGAAACAATAGATAAAGCATCGAAGTTTGAAGTAAGTATGTAAAACATCCATGAAACTAAAGGATTATTCTAAAATTGTTGTAAAATAAGCCAGTGTTTTTGCAAATTCGCTTCCATTACTAGTTAAATGTAAAATATAAATTACAATTGTAGTATAGTAGAAAACAGAGGACACTCAAAAGAACCAGTGATAAACTGAAGCCGATGTAATAATTAGTATACGCCAATTACAAATAACAACAAACTTGTATTACAAGTAATGTTGGGTGAATGTTTAAATGCAAGAAGTTTATCTGAAAGACACGATCTAAAAACTTTTTTCGAATAAATTGTTCGATAGTTTTTCAAATATTTAGCGAGTATCTTTAAGATTAACGTCCTGCGTCTTTAATGAGGGTTTGTTTTGGACATTTTTCCTAATACTGGGCTGTATTTTATTGCATAACGCAGACTGTACAGTCTATATATCGTTTAAGGTTGCTTCACTGAAGCCACGTTTAACGCCTACCCACTAATGTTTTCCAGTAACATACGTCAGCACAATATTTTAGAGGTGAGGTCAATTTATAGTAAAATTTGAGGAAATAATTTTAATGCTTGAATAAAAAATTAATTAAATGCTTGAATAAATAATTAATTAATTAAATAACAATTACAAATATTGTGAAATTACATTACGTTGGTCGGCGCTCGTTTTATTTAACAAAAATAATAACAACTACGCCGTAAATAACAGTGTGCAAAAATAATAACAACTACGCCGTAAATAACAGTGTGCATTCTAATCTCTAATCAAATATGGTATATATTAGTTTTTGTCACATTGTGATTTTATTTTAGACGTATTGCATATTACAAAAAATACTTTATTTTTTTTCTAAAATCGAGCACAAGATTGTATGTGGAATTGAAGAAACTGGTATCGTTCACCACTGACGTAAACAAAACGATCCCTTATTGCGTTCGCCTTTGGCAGCTTTATTCAAACTCATTCCATTGGATAGTTATCAAAGTAATTTACTTGAATTTATTTATGTGCCTTTAAAACAATAGAGCCTGTTGCACAATGTCTGATAACCAATCTTGTTTGAAATAAAAAAAACGAAAGTCTTCTTCATACATATGATAAAGGATCCAGCATTGCATTGACCCGATTATTATCGTGGAGCCTAGACTGATATTTCAATTATATGACAGTATATGACAATTTCGGTTATGAACTTTACAGTAAACTATACATTGATATTTGGTAGGCAGCACAATAAGTTCTCTGGTTCTCATTTTTCGTGCCGTTCCATTCTACGCTACTAGTATTATACATATCAATGTATATTGTCAACTTAAATATGTCTGTAGAAAGAAAACATGCAAGGAGACTTCAAAAATATGTTTTATTATTCGCTTACGCCCGCCAAGTATTTTTTTTTATACTTTAAATGTACATTATGTGAAACAAATTTATGAACGTTGAAAGCAATGTAGATAATTTCGGATGGGATACTTTAAGATGGTTTTGTCTAGTCTTATAGGGATTTTGTACAAAGATATTCTTACATACACCGCTATACATTGTGAAACAGGCTCCGTAAATAGTGGAATAATATTTTGTACATTTCGTTCTAGAGAGTAGGTACGTCATTAGTTAGTAATATGTCGTTCTTGGGTGGATAGTAATTATACACGCAAAAATATATGCAATGTCGCATAAATATGCCAATTCAAAAAAATATATGTAAGTGTGTTCGTGTTTGATATGCTTGTACCTAGCGGTTAGCTCAACCTTTGTCATGAAGTTAGCAAAGATTGTTTTTCTAGTCATTATTTACGCCAGAGGAATATGTAGACATTTTAAATGGAAGATATTGACTAAGTCATTCAGGCATTATAAATACCCTGACTGATTTTACCGCAGCCATTTTGTAGATGATAAGTCCAACCGCATTCTTTTAGACTTTTTTTTTAAAATATATGATAGTATGACAATTTCGACAAATATGTTTATTCAGGATAACAACAACATTAAACATACAATTAACATTGTTATTTAATAAATTACAGATTTAAGTTTTATTTCCACTAGTTTAGTTATCCACTGAGTTATTACTTTGACTACAAAGATCTGATTCGACTGATATTATTCCTATAAAAGCAATGTTTTACGAATTATTTTACCAGTCTGATTAGACAATTACTATAGAAAGTATGTAGGTACACAATATTGTCGCATATTTGAGAGTTGTGCATCCAAAAAGGCTTAGACCAAGCTAGGATGCATGTCAATGATGTCAAAGTTATGCGGATAAATAGACAAAAAATAGTATTTGTTTGGCCCCGTCGGTCCAGTTGTTACCGATCGTGATTACACAATCGATGGGGCAGGAATTCGATGTATTTGTTTAAAAATATGGCATTTATTTCTTTTGGGCCAATATATAATTAAGATCTTTTAC
>DWBA01000284.1:0-14473 GCA_018236825.1 Apodemia zela | reverse complement strand
ATTACGTACTACTATTTGAGTATTAGTAACCGTATTTATTTTGATTGAAGTGCGAACGTGTAACATAAAATGATTGCAACGCACGAGATGACAAAAAACTTCGGATGGACAGTCGCTGTCGTTATATTTTGCATAAGGGACTATTTATTACTTATGCACTATATATATTTTCACAAAAAAATAAAAATGAAACACAATAGCTTTTGTGTATTTACTATACATATTGTGAAAATACCACATGTCCACAGTCTAGTTGAGAATCAGAACGAAATATGAAACTAGTACGTTTTATGATTTCAATTTGTTATTTTTCGATTGCACCGTTGAACGAACAGAAAAAATTAACAAATTAGCCTCTTTTGTAAAACGTGATGCTACTATAAATATGAACGTATAAAATAAAGCTCAAATCGCGTCACAAACCATTATTAAATCGTCTTTCCTTGATTTAGTTTTATTCAGTTTTCCTGAGGATGCTTCCGTTGCGAAGTGAAACGTGCGTTGAATGTATGTGCTTTTGTTTTTGCCACTGACACTGTCGAAAGTGTGACGGACCTGGTGGATAATAGGCTAAATATCGTGCATTTATAACAAAAATTTCGAAAAAAAAAATCTCCCAATTCTCCACGTGCATATTGACCTAAAACTAATTTTTCACTTTTTATCTCCATTTCAGTAAATAATCTAATATTTAGGCTGTCTTATCCATAAAGCCTGAAATCTTGTCCTAATAATTAACAGGTTCATTTAAAAAGGAAAATCAATTATTAACATTATAAACAATATATACGCTAAACATGAAAATGATCATTTAAAATATGTGACTTTTGTTTGTTTGCGTATGTTTTCCTAAGACAGTGACTTGGAACATTTGTAAACGTCCGCCTTAGATTTCATCGATCATTGGAGCTGTCATTGTGTACTCAACGAACATTAGGAACTTTATACATTGCGTATACCTTCTAAATAAAACAATCGTATTACTTGAATACGATTTTTTTATTTAGAAGCTATAAAATAAATATAAATTAACATAATTTACGCGTTGGCATATAATATATTTTTAATATATATATTTTTTTTTGAGATTTAATACATGGTCATAATATGGTTATTATTTAGAGAATGTTAGAAAATTAAGGTATTTGTATGACTAAGCTAAAAATACATGGAGAATTGTAACTTTTAATTAAATATTTTTCAAATTATGCTTCATAAGAAATTAACATTCTATTTGCGTAGATGGCAACAATTCAGTGGTATGTATGCCGTTGCAATTATGGTATAATCTATATGTTTTATGAAATTGTGAAATAAAAATTAAAATAGTCTAATTTTTTTGTGTAATCGGAAATAAAGGTGCTGGTTTTAGTAAATACCTATAGCCAAAGGTATAGATATACCTAAAATGTGGATGTATTTTTTACTTATAAATAGCCGGTGAGCTATATTTATTAAATAAAAAACAACGCATCATTAATATCTTTCTCTTCTATAGGCAACTAACTTAGTAGGTTTTTTGTATGTTAATTAAATAATTAACACAAAACAAAACACTAAGCGTAGCGAATAGACTAAGCGATATAATACTCGGGGGGTATTCATAGATCTCTTATTTCTAACGCAACGTTAATATTTTTTATGAACCAAAATAAAAAGTAACGTAAATATTTAAATATTAAAACCTTATAATGATGCGTAAAATTAAAATATTAAGCCTTTTACTTGGTAATACGGATTTCCTATTTATACTAGGCTATGACCTACATGCTTTAATACCTTACAACACCAGACTCCCGCGAGGGTAGCTCGTTATATTGACAATAACATTATCATCTGACCTTATTTTATTCAAAAATATGTTAATATAAATTTATTTTTAAAGTAACATTGGCTTTTTTCACTACATTATGACTGCTTCGTTGGTCTAAAGGTTAACGTCTGTAGATTATACAAGGTCCTTTGTTTGAACTCCAGTCTTGGGTCAATAAATATTAGGGGTTCTGTAAACATTTACACACTTTAGTGTTGTTGAATGTTTGTATCTATTTATAATATGTATTGGCTTGTAACCTTCAATTGTTTTTGCAAATATTAAGCAGTATTGTTATTTTTATGTGCAATAAATTCAGTTGTGTGATTTTAAGAAGACGGTGAGGAAGCAAAAACTATTAATGCCGGGTTCCTAATATCAGTAAGACCTTTTTAGTTAGGAGTGGTAGCATTTTATATGAGGCGTAAGCTATAACTGTTCCTATAAATGGCAAATTACCAAATCTCCAAACAAATTGAGGAAAGCCTTGTTATTGTTATAGTGGTTGCTAGTGGTTACTGCTACTAACGATCGTTAATTATAGGAACCCGGCATAAGTCAAATAACACGTTAAATGGGTAGTCGGCATTATAGTTTGAAATGGAATTCGAGATTGAAGATGTAAATTTATCAATATCACTTCCAATTGCTGCCAAATCGACAATTCAGGTATACTCAATATTTTCTTCGGCATTCTAATTATGAGCATGTCTTGAATTATGATAAAAATAAAAAGTGACTATTTGATAACCCTTCTATGGGATCGATTCTATTTCTGGAATGAACAAACAAAATGGCGACTAGTCATAGACATCCTCTACAGAGGTAGGTACCTCAAATTATAATAGCCTTCAATTAACAATTTCATGTAATAATATGTAAAGATTTTTTTCCTAATTGTCTGTATCATAAAAAATGCATAATTATATTTCAAACAGTTAAGTTTTGTTATTGGTTCGTGTTTTTATGTAAAAAATTTATGTGATATATAAAGATTTTCCAGACAGTTCGTAAAAGCTAAACTATTGGTCAATCATAATAGCGACTGCTAATGCCGGGTTCCTAAAATCAATGATCCGTCATTCGCAGGAGTAACCAATAGCAACCAATTGTTGATAACGAGGGGTTCAACAAGTTCTTCTTCTTCTTCTTTCTTGGGTTATTGGTAACTCCCAGCGAACTCTACCAGTGACAAGTTTCTTATTGTTTCTTAATGCCATTTAATAAGACTATGGTCAGGGTTACATGGAAGTGACACGTTACCAGTTAATGGTACCACGGTTACTGACTTTTGTTTTAGTTAGTTTATCTAAAACAAAGGACATCACAAACATGCGTTATTGCTGTGGTCATTACCATCACCAGTAATACACTAAAGGTTATAATCTAATGTTATTATCTTTAATATAATTTAGAATCATTTCTACATTAAGTGTAAATACTTATTTTAGGAGGTACTTTAAGTTGACAGGTCAGTTGTTTTGGTGAAGATATACATAAAGGGAGGAGTGTTGATTAGTAAAGTTAAAAAATACGTGATCCACAGATCCTTCCTCTTGTCCATACTCACAAAGTGAAGAGTCCCTGATCCTAAGATTGTTTAGGAAGACCGGTGAGCAAACATGTCCAATTCTAAGCCTGCATACAACAGAAATTGCATGTTTTGTGCGATGGTTAAAGAACCAGGGTTTAATTGGGATGGTATTTTGAATGTCACCATAATATTTTCTCTTTGATTATCTAGATACCTGCCATATTCGGTTCCATGAGGTGAATAAATATGCTCGGGCCACGGAACATAGATCATGGTGGTAGCATTTATAGTGTGTTCTTATACCCGACGATATATATAGCTTCGTTCAACCAGTTGTTTGGTAATTTCACATTTATAGGAACAGTTTTAGGTTATGCCTTATAGCTATAGTTTATATAGGAATCTTAGGGAATAAGTGATAAAGTTCTGCAACGTTTGGTCCAAGTTTGGTACCGCCCCCTACTTATTCCTGCCGCAATAACATCAATGCTTGACAAGGACAATAACCAGTTTCGAGGGTAAACTAAAGTTTAAAAAGTACCGGTAAACGTATGCATGTAGCATTTTATTTTATAAACTGCGCTATTCCGATATAATGTGGATAAAAACGCACCATTGGCAGCTTTGACATCTGGCATTATTTCGCAATAGTTTTCTCTTTTTACCAAGAGAACCATCTGCTTGTTTTCTATTCTATAATAAAAAATACTCTTGACTGAACAAAACGAAACATTACCTAAATTTCGTAACAAAATATGATATTGAAATGTTTTAAATCATAGTGAGAAATATTCAGAACGTTTAAAAACATTTGTAGCCAATAACAAAAATATGATTTAATGTTTTCATATGGTACGGCAACAACATAGATAAAATTCAATATCTCTGAAATGTGATTTCACTGGTGAATTCCAAACGACCAAATACGGAATCAAATTCATTTGCAATCAATATTCATAACGTGAACATAATATGGAAGCAACTCAGCTGAAAGAGCAGAAAATCAACGCACCAATTAATTTGTTGAGATTGTTTTACCAAAATGAAAAAAATGTACTCATATGTACTTTAACTACATAATATATTTTATCATCGAATAGCAACCAAGCTGATGGATGGATGGAGATGGCTTTCCTGATGGAAAGAGACAACCATTGCATATATACACCAAAGATGTTAATTGTGCATTGCTATCCTTGTGGCGAGGTCTTAACGCCACATGCATAATATATGATCAAACGAACTTCCAAGTGAAGTTCGATCATTATTATATGAATCGCTTCATTCGAAGATATAATTACCATGTAGTCCCCTTTTTCTATGCTAGCAACTACGCACGTCTTTAGAGATTAGTTTTTTTTTTGTGAGGGTATCATTACTAAGCCGTTGTATGCATTACCCTGTCGTCGATACCAGTTTCATTATTTTTAGAGACTTGATATCAGATATTGCTAAACTTCTGGGAATCTAAGGGAGGGTGGGTTCTTATATCTTCGAATGAAGCGATTCATATAATAATGATCGAACTTCACTTGGAAGTTCGTTTGATCATATATTATATTTCATCGCTTCATTCTTCAGATATAATTACCATGTAGATGTTAAGAGATATGTTTTGCAAGATCTGGCCTTTATATGTATAATATACATATAATATGACAATATAATTTAAAGGTGGTTTGAGATAGTTTCTCAAATCAATTTACCGCCAAAAAATTGATACATGCCATTATGTTATTTTGTTAACTAAGTTAAGTAAAACTTCGCAATAGTTTAGGAACGACTTGCCCAGCCGGCGGTTTTGCGTATGGTGTCTATGCAAACCCCAACTGAACAAGCTGTAGATTTTGAAGTGTGTCGCGTACCTACTATGGAAACCAAATATCGATATGTTGACGTTTGTCCAACGACTAATTGTTTGGGTATTGGCTGGTTTGTTGGGTTTTTTAATTGTAAGTATTAATTTAGTCTCATTCTGAGCTCTAAAACAATTTTAGCAACTATGTAACACGAGAGTATTGTAGCGGGACAAATATTGATATTTTCTTTGAAATAAGGTAAAACCGAAAGGTTATTCTGTTCCAGGACAAGGGGTTTTTATTAGGTCTATAACAAGAATTTTTACCCTTTCATCAGAAAAATAAATAGTACCTATTTAAATTTACAAGGGATAGTGTTTGGACTCGTACCGTACATAATGCTAAGATAACTAATTTGTTAGTTATCCTTACTCGTATTAGCAGATATAGATACCAGCTTCAGACGTGATTAAGAACCAACTGGTAGGTTCCATAAATAATTACGAATTTAGATGTATTGGGCCTTAGTTTGTCTACTCCTTTTAAGAAGTGTTTTATACATTCATCGGAGCCAATAATATTTTTAAGGAAAAGATATTGCAGACCTATCACAATTTAAGGTACTACAAGAAGCCCCTTTTAGGAACTACTTTTAGGAACTTATGTTAAGAAGAATGTAACTGTTCCTACAGTACCTTTAAATGTGTTAATGTTACCTTGATAAAACTGCCACCATAATTTGTACGTTACGTTGTATTGTTTCTATGTACTATTGGAAAGTGACGCCAGCTTTAGTTCCGTAGCCTGCGATGGGATGTTTCTCCGGAGGAAGGCCTCCCGTAGAGCTTCGCGGCATCCAACCTAAGGTGTATGTGGAGTGGATGTGAAAGATCTCTGTAATTAGGTTGTGATATGTTAATATTAGATTTAAAAACCATTTTTGAAAGGACTAAAATCTTTTACTAGGTGAAACCCCGGTTGTGACTATGACTTTGGAAAAATTAGTATACCATACGCTTCATCGTAATTTTCGCAAACATTTTAAAATTAGTGGAAACAGTGGAAATGCGCAAAAATATTTGCCATACCAATTTTAAGAGAATGCATCCACAAAGGTCGCGTCAAGGTAAGGATGCCATGATACATATATATTTAACATTTGGCATTGGTGCGAGAAATTAATTAATTGATTTGTGGTTTAACTAAACTTTAAATCTTTTTGTATGCACTATCTGCCATTCGATATCTGGGATTGTTCTACTTTAGTTAGTGTCGGTTTCAATGCTATCTTTAGTGTTAATATAGAATGCGTATATCCAAATATTTTGGTTCGTTCGTACCTCGTACCACTGCCAGATCTGTTCTGTTAGGTTATTGAGGTGGGGAAATTGTATAACGCCTACCCTATTAAAGTAGCTAAAGGCTGTACTATTATTTATACGTACCTACAACTAGAGATATCTTTGACACATAATTTTAAACACAATAATGTGGCCATTATTTCGAAATAATTTTTTCCACCTTCCTTCCACGAAGCGAGTTGCAAAACCCACCCTAACCTGTTCTTTCAATGTATCGGGAGATATTTCCAATTTTAAATCTGGACTTCATGAGATTTGAATTAGAAAATAATTGTTTGTGACCACCAATTAAGATCACTTAGTATGTGATTTAGCAAACAAATTTTAAGATCACAATTATTAATATGTTGCTTGGGAAATAAACATTTATGACATGACGGTCAAGTATCTTAGTATATAGCCAGCCATATGTAATGGCAGGACAAACAGCTACAAGAACATTTTCTGATTGTACATAGTGGTAATTTTAATAACTTTTTGTGCATTGTTGTGGTGTTTGTTATTAGGCAAACAAGGTAAGGTTACGAGTGTAGTATACAAATATGTACTAGGAACTACCATTCTTGTTTTGGTATCCAAGAACTTTTTCAAAATTTATCACGAAACCAAGACAAGACTATAACTTTATGGTTTCGTTAACGTTGTCAAGGCAATAGGAGTAATTTTTTCCTATATCTGATTTATAGGTTTGACACACAACACACACACAGTGTTGTTATAACTTCTTTCATTAACTTAGTGAAGACCCTTGGGGCAATTGAAAGACCATAAGGCATCGCCTTAAACTCGTATGTTATTTGTTTGCCTTTTTCATCTACAAAATGAAAACGTTAAAATTTTCGCGATTCTGGTTTAATTGAGGCCAAAAGACGACTCTTTGGAGGTCGTCTATTGTAGCTTTTTTTTTTTTTACATAGATATAAATACAAGCAAATAATTTGCTTACTTTGGGGTTAGATCAATTCGTGTAACTTGTCCAGCAATGGTTATTTATTTATTAATATACATCATAAGATAGTAAAGAAGCAGGTGGCTCTCCTAATGGAAGAGAACCATCGCCTAGACACCATAGATGTCAATGGTGCGTTGCCATCCATATGGCGGTATAGGAATGCCACATGCATAAGTCTACCAGCTACCATACCCTCCAAACCGGAACACGACGGCATAGACGCTATTGCGGCAGGAATAGGCAAAGCGACGGTCGTGTGGCCGGTGAGGCGGTCCTGTAATCCTCCCATTTTAAAATGTGATTTTTCTATAAATTTATTTAGATTTTTTGAGATTTAATATAAATCGATTACCACATTTTGATTTCGGTGCTATGAAAATATTTGAGATAAACTCATCATTGACAGGATGGCATACCTGTATGGCACCTAGGTTTAAAAGATTAATTATTAATAGCCAAGGTCATATCAGTTTTACCCTGACCTGACCATCTATCAGTCTTCGTAATGAAGATTGGAACACGTTTCCTATTTAAGGTATGTTAACGCCTTTTTTAACCCAATTCAGAACTGCAGCATTATTAATAGTTTTAAATAATGTCATAATCCAGTTTTATTCTGCCAGAATGTACCCGATTTATCTCTTTTGTACACGGCATTAGAGGTTTAAGCTCGACGTCTTCTTCTGAGAAGCAGCAGCGGTCGTCTTGCGATAAGTAGCCGAGTTGGTCTTCTTGAAACCTTCTCGCCCCCCCCTGTTCGAGTGCAAGCGAGAAGGTATCTGCCAGTATCCCTGGCTGCAGTTTCAATTAGCATGTGGATTCAATGTTGGAGGTTTAGGTAAGGCTGTTGATTTTTTAATTTCCTGACCTTGTTTATTTACAGCTCTTAATGATTTTATTTTATCATGAAGGTGACTTCCAAACAAGGTTTCATCTTTTTAGGCTTGCAAAAAGGTTTTACATAAATACAACAAGGCGTTATGAATTGTGTATTTTGGAAATAAAAATCGAATAGTATGAGCCATTTAATAGCATTTAACAGCATCCACTTTACCTTCACCACTTACAATAAGTTTAAGCCTCTATTTTGTTTGTCTATCTGTCTCGGTCTAAATCGAAAGAATCTGATAAAGATTGAGACTCTTCTGGAGGCGATGCCATTATTTGTAATTGCGCCTCCTTTGGTTCAGCGGTCCTAACAACGGTCACAGGTTCATGGTCAATTTCGATCGCTATATTTTCGGCGATTTGATTTTCTTGACCCGATAAAAACGACAAAAATTTGTTTTATAGAGGGTAGATAGAAATATTTGTTTAGCGGTGTAACAAATTAATATTAAAAGTAGTTTTATTATTATTAAGAAACAGTTGTGTATCTCGGTTAACCTCCAGGCAAGTTTTGATATTATACAGAGACCGTCGTGTCATCATCTCGGATAACCTCCAGGCAAGTCTGTTGTATTTGAAATACAGGTACCGTTGTGTTATCATCTCGGATAACCTCCAGGCAAGTTTGTTATATTATTATACAGAAACCGTTGTGTTATCATCTCGGATAACCTCCAGGCAAGTCTGTTGTACTATTATACAGATACCGTCGTGTTATCATCTCGGATAACCTCCAGGCAAGTTTAGAGAGTTTTACCAACAAATAAAACTTACCTATTATTTCCTCTTCAATATCCGGAATCCATCTTGAGTCTAGCCTTAGTCTTTTAGCCAATCGCGTGCGTTTCCGTTCCCTCTCTCCAATCATAGCGCCCTCTATAGTCTCGTTTAGATACTACTCAGGCGCGCGAGCACCGGGTGAAGTCTCGTCATTATAGCGTCGTCTTTCGCGCCACGCAGTTATAATACTAAAATTATTAGTATTTTCGTTTTCGTTTCCCGCCATTTTTTTTTTAAATGTAAATTATAAAAATTGTAAAATAATTTTAAATATTTAAATTATGGAGAAGCAAGTGGTTGAAATTTCACCGACATCTAGAAAACGCGATCGTTCTCCATCACCGAGTTCTGATTCTTCAAGTAGTGAAAGGGAATCGCAGGATTCGCAATCACGTAACGAACCACGAAAGAAAGCAAGGATAGAAGAATCAACTGTAAGTTATGCACATTTCGAATTACTATCTCAACAAGTGGCATTTTTAACGGATTTAATTTCACGAAAAACACCATCCATAAATCCCAATAACAATGAAAATGACGGTACCGTCATTGAATATAATAACGATTTAAATTTGCGCCCACCTGTGACGGAAGACGCGAATGGCGGTAAACTTAATTTGTCAGAATTAAAGACAACCGTTAAAGACCCTGTTTATGGCCACGCAGATGAAAATTATCTTAAAAAATTAAAGAATCTGCAAAGGTTTAATAGTAGTGACTGGTACGCTATTAGATTTGCCGAAATACAAAAGAAATATTTAGCTGCCCCGGGTTTTATCGAATTAAGTGTTAATGACTCATTGAAAAGGTTTGAAGCAGCTATGTTACGCGAGGATCCGCGTTCTTATTTGCTTGAGCGTTCGTTTGCGGGATTAACTAATGCTATTTTATCCCAAAAGGACGAATTACAAAAGGCATTACAAGGCTTAGTAGATTGGGCTGTTGAAAATAGACAAACCTTAAGTCCTACTTCAATATTTAATAAAATAGAATCGTTATTTTCTAATACTTCTCCATATAATGCCGTAACTGACGATATATTACAAATAGTGTGCGGCAGGCGAGCCGATTTTATTAGCACACGTAGGGACGCGTTACTGCGTCAAATACCCGAAGAGTTTCATCGTGAAGTTTTAACTAAAATACCCCCAAGTGTTCAAATGTTGTTTGATGATGAATCTGTACAAAATTACGTTCAAAAAATTGGGGGGGCGGATAAATTGATATCACAACCACGATCTGGGCCTCTTACTAATTTTAGAGACAATTTTTATCGTGATCAAAAACCATCTACTAGCAAACAAGGGCGTGACACGTTTTTTCGTCAAAACTCGTCTGTTAAGAGAGGCAGACACTTGCCTCGCCCAAGTAACCAGGCAAATAAAGACAAGGCAAATAATGGCAAGCAAAAAGGCAAACGATCGCGACCTTCCTTTAAGAATAAGCATCGTGACTGACTATCCGACATTTCGCGGCGGATGTCTCGAACAATTTCAACATGTTTGGAGCAACTTGGGTGCGCCCAAACAAATTTGCAAGCTGCTCAGTGGGGTACGCATTCCCTTTCTAAGAAAACCACCACTAATTTTTCCAAATTCCATTGTAATGCAATGCTACCGGACAAAAACTTCTCCCAACATGACAACGCAGATCCAAAACATGCTGAAATTGGGAGTACTCGAAAAGGCAGAGCACACCTCCAGCTACCTTTCCACATTTTTTCTGGTTCCAAAGTCCGACGGCACCCATCGTCCGATTTTCAACTTAAAACGATTGAACGACTTTGTCGTGACGAAACCGTTCCGACTTTTCAGTCATTTTCGTGTGCCAGCATTTTTACAGGACCAAGACTGGATGGTAAAGCTAGATCTCAGCCAGGCATATTTCCATCTGCCGATTGCGCGGCATCATCGCCGATTTCTGAGACTCAATTATCATCAAGATCCGAACCAGCACCAGCTGCTCCAAATGACCTGCTTGCCCTTCGGCCTTTCTTCGGCACCAAGAACATTCGCCTCGTTGACCAACTGGGTGGCAGAATTCCTCAGAAGTCACGGAATCAGGTGTGTGGTCTATTTGGACGATTATCTCCTGGCGAACCAGTCGAGACGTCAGCTATTCGACGATATAGCCTTCACGCTCAAAATCATGAGGCTACTGGGCTGGACAATCAATTTAGAGAAATCTGTTTTGGTACCGACACAATGCTTAGAGTTTCTCGGCATAACTTGGGACACAAAACGCAACGCAAAGTCCTTGTCGGTGCCGAAGTGCATCACGCTCCGCAAAGCACTTCAGCAACAGATCAAAAAAGGCAGTTGGTCCCTCAAACAATACCAAACTCTGATGGGGAGACTCAACTTTGCCACTTTTGTAACACCGAGAGGTCGGCTTCACTGTCGTACACTGCAACACTTCAGTCGACAGTTACCAAAGAACCATCCTTGTCAACGGTCTCGTATTCCACAACCAGCCCTCGAAGACATGAGGTGGTGGGAAAATGCCGTTGCAAGTTGTCTACCAATACATACAAGGGCTATCACTCATTTGTTAACAACAGATGCATCCGATATAGGTTGGGCAGCACGTCTAGACAACAAAAACATAATAGGGACCTGGGCGAAGTCACAATTAGCCTGGCATGCAAATCAAAAGGAAATGTTTGCTGTATATGCAGCGATATTACAGGAGCAGCTTCAATTAAGGAATGCCCACGTACTTCTTCAAACAGACAATCGGACTGTGGTATGTTACATAAACAAAGAAGGTGGGACAAAGTCCAAGAAGCTTCTTTTACAGACTCGACAACTTCTGAAGATCCTGGACGAATTAAATATACACCTGCAGGCTCAGTACTTTCCAGGCAGGTTCAACGCAGAGGTAGATGCTCTGTCTCGCCAGAAGGTTTGTCCCGAATGGCATCTCAGGTCGACAGCGACGGAGAAAATATTCCAAATGTGGGGCACTCCGGAAATAGACCTATTTGCCTCGAAAACGGCACATGTGATCCCAACATATGTGTCAATGGACGTACAGGACCTACAGGCACAGCATCACAACGCATTTTGCCATCTGTGGCATTACAGACTGGCTTGGCTATTTCCACCACCAAACCTAATCCCAACGGTCCTAAACCATTTGAATCAAGCCAGCGGTTTATTCATATTGATTGCCCCGAAATGGAACAAGGGATTTTGGCGAACAGATGTTCAGCGGAGAGCATTACATCTGCCATACAAAATCCCAGATTTGGAGAAAGTTTTAATAGACACGACAACAGGTGCACACCCACCAAAGATTCAGGAGCTGGAGCTAGAAGCATGGCTGATTTCGGGTGGCAAGATCTGTTAACGGATTGGACTAATCGAGAACAAAAACTTTTAATGTCAAGCTGGCGAACTTCAACAATAAATACATATAGACCGGCATGGAAAAGATGGAGAGAATGGTGTGAGTTGCACTCTATAAATTATAAACATCCAAGGGCCGATCAAGTAGCTCGCTATTTAGCACACCTACATTGTGATATAGGCCTCTCTTATAGAACTATTCTAGTACACAAGTCCGTAATATTAACTTTTACTAATTTATCCTCTAATATCAACTTGTCTTCCAATTTTTTCATTACACATATACTTAAGGCCATATCAGTTGCCCGTGAAAGGCCGATAAATTCACCAATTTGGAATCCTAGATTGCTACTTGAATATATAAATTCACATGGTCCGAATGAAAATAATATTTATCAAGTATCTAGACTCACGGCAACGTTACTGCTATTAGCATCAGGTCGCAGAGTTCATGATCTCACCTTGCTACGTATTGACAGTAATAGCCTAAAAGACGAAAACAATTATATTGTATTATGGCCAGCTTTTGGCTCGAAAACAGACAGTATCAGACACAGACAATCAGGCTGGAGACTTAGAGAGCACCCTGATAGAAATTTAAACGTCGTTTTTTGGATTAGACAATTGCTAAAAATAACTAACAATCGGCGTAATGATATCAGTCATTTATTTATTACTGCGAGAGGTGACCCTAAGCCTGCATCTAGGACAGTGATCGCTGGCTGGATAAAATCATTAATGAGGGACGCTGGTATTGAGGCTTCACCGGGATCTGTAAGATCCGCAGTAGCTTCTCTAAACTGGCTAGAAAATTTCACTATTGACAAAATTCTCGAAACTGGCAATTGGAAATCTGTACATACCTTTAGAAAATATTATCAAAAGGAAATAATTAATCCTAATGAGCATAATCCTCCGGAATCGGTATCTCTATCTAATTATTTTGATTCTGTTTATTGATCTTTAAATACTTAATAATTTAAATTTAAATAAAAGTTGATGTACATACATTATATAAATTGTATTAACTCAATATATACCCACACATTTTAGCGTCTTTTGCAAGCTAGTCTACTTGGCTTGCACACCAGCTGACAACAAACATATCACTCAAGATGGATTCCGGATATTGATACGCAGCAAATAATAGAGAGTTTTACCAACAAATAAAACTTACCTATTATTTCCTCTTCAATGTCCGAGTATTATTTCCTCTTCAAAATCCAGGTAAGTCCTACCTGGTGCATCATGAATACCATATAGACGAGACTTCACCCGGTGCAGCTCGCGCGCCTGAGAAGTATCTAAACGAGACTATAGAGGGCGCTATGTTTGGAGAGTGGGAACGGAAACTCATGCGGTTGGCTAAAAGACTAAGGCTAAACTCAAGATGGATTCCGGATATTGAAGAAAAAATAATAGGTAAGTTTTATTTGTTGGTAAAACTCTCTAATATTATCTTACAATAACAATCAGCTATGAATAACAACTACAAAAAGACTGTGGTTAGAGAACAATTCTTCGAACAATTTTTACAAACTGTGGCGTACCTATGACAAGAAACATTAACATATTTGCTTAGCTGCTCGACGTTTAAGGCCTTAGCCTATGTATCTCTATTCTTAAATAGAGATACATAGTACTGTGTCGTAAGTCTGCACTAAGTTCAGTATTTTCGGCGCTAAGCCGTTACTCGTGACTTCGGCTTCTAAGAGTAAATTTTTTTTTAAATCCTTTTTTTGGAAACATTTATGACGCTCCTGCGAATTTGTCCAGATGATAGATTCATCAGTTGTTACCTTACCTTTTTATAAACTTATAGTCATTACATACTGTAATAGCATAGCACCATACAGCCGCAACACCAGCACGCCACGGCCTTAAATTTAGGTTTTTAAATTTAAGTTTGGGAGAAGTTTTTTAATATTATAGGATTTCAAACAAGTAGATGGCTGCTCTCCGGATGTTATTATTGCGAGTCGAGCCGACCCGTGTG
>DWBA01000283.1:0-14474 GCA_018236825.1 Apodemia zela | reverse complement strand
CCATCTGAGAAGCGTTGAAACTTGTATATAGTGTTACAAGATAAATAATTGTAATATCGCGATTCAGGATTTTATATATTTTTTATCATTTTTTCTTGTAGCGTTTTTGTTTATTGCTAGACCGCTACAAATTTGATGAAAAGGAACGGTTTCCTCTCCGCTAGTGCTGCACTCTGGCGTGATAAAATTGCAGTAATGTCTCCTATTAAGTATAATGTATTCTATGATCTATCCATTCTTTAAATCGTATAGATGTATGCATTTGTGTCCTACTTTTATATTTCATCGAGTTTAAAATCACAGGAATTCTAATGTTCCATTTCTAGGAACAAATTTTAACTGTACTTATTGTTATAGAATTTGATACATCACGCCTGGAAATGGGAGCGGTAGCCGACTTGTTTGACAGAAACGGCGGAGGTCTCATTGACTGGGAAGAGTTTATCGCAGCGCTAAGGCCTGATTGGGTAAGTAGACTATTAGCCTAGTATATGCGACACATTTTTTCGACTACACCTTTCTCGTGTTTTTATCAATAAAATCTACATTACAATTGTAGGTGATATGATTTTTTTCTATCATACTTTGGAGCTAATAGTAAAATTTTCGGAGAGCATGTAATCTTCGGCTAATCATGGGTGCACTGGTGTACCTCTCTCTGCCTACGTCTTCGGGGATATGGGCGTGAAGACTTTTTTTTATGTAATGCTGTCGGTTATATATGCCGCTTTACATAACACTATTCATTGAAGTTAGTTTAAGCGGCAAGAGGCTATATTCATAGTTTAAAGGCAGAGGCTCCCAGCTGGCAAACAACACGGAGCTTACATCTCCCTACGCCGTAAACTATCTGGCGTGGTATTAATTTATTTGTTGCCCGTTAGGTGGAACGCCGTGGTCCGCCCTCTGATGCAGACAAGATCCACGACGAGGTGAAGAGGCTGGTGATGCTCTGCACTTGCCGACAGAAGTTCAGGGTCTTCCAGGTCGGAGAAGGCAAATATCGGGTAAGTTATTGATGTAGCTACTATTAAATTTCACCTGACATAGTTACATATGTATATCTAGCGATCAGTACAATCGACGAAATCGATCACAAAGTAAAGGAAAATTTCGCCACATTTAACCACCGACACGTAGCTTAGTGGTCAAAGCGTGATTTCAAAATCAGTCGTGTCAAAATTGTAATGTTTAAAAAAGTTTTGAAGTGAAAACGTGAATGAGACTGAGCAGTCACGCTCGGATATGTAACGCTTGTTCGGGTAAAGTCGGCTCTTTAATTGATATGGGGTTGAACAGCATGTTATAAACAGTAGTATGTCAGGATTTTATGGTCTGCCATTTCATGTGTTTTTTGGGACTTGGGACAGCCCCGCTATGAAATATCAATCTTTTTTTAAGTATCAATACTTTAGATACTACCAAGCATTTAGTAAATGCAAACATACGATATATAATTGGTTTAAACAGTTTGGCGATTCACAAAAACTTCGCCTGGTCCGTATTCTACGGTCTACAGTTATGGTCCGAGTTGGAGGAGGCTGGGTGGCACTCGACGAGTTCCTGGTCAAAAACGATCCTTGCCGAGGTATGTATATCTCAACAGCCAATCAGAAACGTAACATATTTCGTGGTGTAATTCAATGGCCAATCAGAGAAACTTTAGTTACAGGAATTACTAATCTCTCATTGGTTGTTACAATATTTTTAGTTCCGATTGGCTGATATGATAACGCTTACTTACAGATTCTATTTCTCCTTTTGCCACTATTTCAGTGACTGTGAGAATTTTATTGAAAGCTAGAGACCAGCACTAATAGTTTTTTGTAAATTTCACATGAACTATGTAATATTCCTGGATAACTGTAGCATATTTGAGTCGACATACACTAACTGTATACTAAATTTCATCCAAGTTCGTCGAGCCGTTTCAGCGTGAAGAATTACAAACATTTTCGTACTTAAAAATCTGTGTTTTCATTAGTTGTTACTTATTAGGTATGTAACACATTCAATAACAAATTTTCTCAGTGACTGCAATATAGTAAATTTTATGGGGTCTGTGGATATAACTATTCGTATGAACCACATAGATCTATATAGTTTAGGATGAATGTAATAGTTTCTGTAAGTAATAAAAGCAACATTTAAAATAGTGGGTAATACTCTAAATTTTTTATTTAATATAATTGCAATCAAGAATAAAATAGTATTTGCTTAAACATTTAAAAGGTCCAAGAATAAAATATTTTATTTATTTCGTTTTTATTATCACAATCTATTTTTTGGATCAAAATTTCAACACTTACTATATTACTTTTTATCTTGAGACAGTTAAATAATTGAGATAGTTATTTTGTTCGAGCAATCGTATCAATATATTGGTTAAACTGGTTATATAATTTCCCACTATTTTCATTAATATTGTTCTTTAGAATATTATTTTCTAAGATAGTTTTATTATGCAAGACACATTCTTTCTGTAATACTGTTAAACGGTAACTAACAGTATATTATATATCGTATATAACATTTAACTATACAAAAGTGAATAATCATAATTGTTTAATGAATTTTTAAATCAGGTGGATTTGGATATATATTTATGCATTACGTGTTAACATGTGTATGAGATCCTTGGATGACTAATGTTCAAAATACAACCTAATAAGTAATAAAAAAAAAATTAAGTGCAAAGCTTAAGAAAATGTATTCTTGGCATCTATCAGTAGCAATTGTCAGTTAGACCAAGCGGGAAAGCTAGTACTAACATGTTTATAAATAAAGACCTACATCCAAAAATACTTTCCATTACACCAGGGTGAAACATAAACATTACTTTTTATTCAAAAGTCAACCCCAGTGACTGAAATAGAGGACGATTTTTTTTAATGAAAAACTATATTGACAACATGTAATCTACTCGCCGGCAAAGCTGTGCGGGTCTGCTATTGATTACATACTTTTTAAATTATGTGTTCATATATCCACGCCTTAGAGTGAAAACCTCGTAAGTGTAAATGAAATATTTTTCAAAGGACACGTTTGTTGCAAGGTATTCACACCAAACTGACAGATGTGAGTGTTTACGAGGTTCTCATTTACTTTCATTGATGACGCTTCGAGTATCAAATGAACAAATTAGCAAGATAAAGGTATGCGTTACGAGGTTTTCTTCTTGGAAATGCAATAAAATAATTTTGAGCAAAAATGCATTCCCGAGGGTTTCACTCTAAGGCGACGATATGTGAAAGATAGCATTGTGTGAGACTACTTAATTCCATCCATACTAATATTATAAATGGGAAAGTGTATGAGTGTGTGTGTCTGTCTGTTTGTTTGTCTATCTTTCACAGCAAAACGACGAATTGGTGTAATTTTTTAAGTGGAGATAGTTGAAGGGATGGAGAGTGACATAGGCTACTTTTTACCCGACTGAGCAAAGAGAAATAATGTTTTTAAGTCACGAAAACGAAGTCGCGGGGAACAGCTAGTAAATATTATAACTGACAAGTGTCAGTAATGAATGCATTTTCTTAACAGCAGCACCATTTAAAAAATCTATATAGATATTTAAAAGCTTAATTGCTTTTTAAGCCATAATTTATTATGTACATAATAATATTCAGAATTCTTGGAATATCCCATAAATCAATATTTTTATATGTACTTTATTAAGCTTTTAATATTACCTACTTAATTGCCAAATTGAAATAAAAGCCAATTCAATTTGTAGTTTACAATTATCTTTTTTTGATTTAGTATTAATACAATGAATTTAATCTCCTTATCAATAGTTTAAGATGGATTGTACATTCTAAGACTGAATATTAAAGATTAGCAAACTCGTTCTTCTTTTTACATGATCAATAATCTCATTATTTTTATTTGAATTTGGCTAATTACTAAAACTAATTTGCTCTTTTATTAAGAATAAAATAAGAGGATATGTGTTATTGATTTTCTGTAAGAAAATCAAAAACATTCTACTCCTAATACCTTATTCAAAGTGTCAATCCAAATCGGTAATGTTATAATGTTTTAACCTAATAATAACAAATGTCCAGTAACAGGTGTTGACGGGTCTATCTATATGCTGTGTGTTTAACTTATAACAAAAAAAAAAAACAACATTATTTTTAAAGTTTTTATTTTTCAATCTACAAAAAGTTACATTAATACAGTAGAAAACAAACGCTGGCAGCATTGTAAGTCTAAAATGTTACAAGAAAATATTAAAAAAAATATAATTTATCACAGAATAAAATCAAGTCCTACTAGCTTGCCTTAGCAGGTAAAGTAGCTACAAAAATTCAAGGTTAACACCCACATAAAACTGACTCATAACATACTGTTTATTTTGCTTATATTATATACTTATATCTAATGTTAGCTTATTCTAATAAGGTCAAAGCTACAAAAAGCGAAGATAAGACTATCTTAAGCTAATACAAAGGTTAATACTGTGCTGAGATTCTACTTTGTCTACGTAAATGCTATAAATATTTGTTCATGTTATGAGACTCATGTTTAGTTTGTAATGCTTAATCAATATTAGATTTTCTTATAAAGGAAGTTAAAGATGAAATCTCACTTCGATCACTGGGCAGTGGACTAAATTCGATTTCTTCACTCAAAGTTTGCGTGTCAGATGTATTTTCACTGACTGGCCAGTGTTTATGACTTGGAGCGTACAGAACCAATAGGGAAAATATATAAATGTTCCACATTCCATAAACACCGGTAAAGAACGCAGATGTGTATTCAAGCTCAATATTTTCATCCCATTTCCACTGGCCTTCAGCCACTTGTCCCAATATAAAACCAATCACAGTCAGGGCAGCGCATAACAATGTAGCCAACATCAAAAACTTAAAGCGATAGATAATGCCTTCATAATGTAAACGACGCACAGAGCTCATAGCTGGTAAAGCTTCTCGTTTTTGAGATATATTTGTGAAAACTTGCCAGATCATGTAACATAAAAATAAAAAATACACTCCAGTCGATATGCCAGCTAGTATGATAAATGTTAAAGCCAGGTTAGTTCCTAAATCTGTTACCCAAATAGAATAAAACGGATTGCGAAGTTGAACACCTCTTTCACACATATCAAAAATGAAGAGAGATACACAACCCATTGCTACAGCACTCAAATGTCGCCAATACTGCTTTAGAGAGCTTTGTGCTGAAGAATCTTGAATTAACATATGTTCACCAGCAAAGACTAGCCAAAATGAAAATAACATTGCATAAAACACACCTTGTCTTATATCACCCAATAACAACATAAATGGCAAGTCGAACTGCAAAGTCAGATACTCAATTGGAGCATTCAGAAAACATAAAGCTATACCTAAACTTAAAAGCATTTTCTCTAACAATACCGGTTTACGATCTAACATGTGAATTCTTCTCCAAAACCAAATAAGTATTGCAATTATAAAAGGAAAGAAGGCGGTCTTAAGTGACAACCATACCTTAGTGAAGCCTCCATTTTGGTTAATAACAGTCACCCACATATCCTTAATATGTCCAATATTTGTGTTCATATCTGGAGAGTCAACTGGTAATCTAATATTTAGTAAATAATAATCATGATACAAAGAACCAAGTTCAAACAAAGGGATTGCAGAACAGTTATACAAGTATTCTTCAATTTGAAGATCTATTTCACAATCTAGGTTTCTTTTTTCAATTGACTGGGTGTATAGTTTCCATGCGTCATCTGAATCACCTTTGTTTTTATACGCTAAACGCGCATCTATTATGATTGTACTTCGGGGTCTAATCTCCATTTGTGAGTGATACATTATGTCGGCCTGCAGTACTCCGATCAGATTTTGTTGCCATCTCGAGAAATCAAACGTTTCACCTTCTCGTGGTATCGGCATTTGGAAAGCAAAAACGATATCACGTTCAGATAAATCTTGATGCGTTTCATGAAGATCTACAGTTTCACATTGACCTTTGCCGCGATTGTAAAACCATTTAGACGTATCATTTTTCATCGTAGAAGTATCTTTACACACAGTTCCGAGTATATTTTGTGCATTTGCAGGCGTCGGTGCGATTAAACCGCCTATAAGGAAACATGTTATTTGACACAACAAAAGAAACGTAACCAACACTGCTAGTTTTCGGCCACTCAGGTTTTCTATTATCGTTCCAGTCATTGTGCTATTATTTTAGCGCCGTGAACTTTAGAGTTGATCACTTTTTTAATAGAATCGACCGGCCACAATTTCCATTGTTATTATTTCCCGTGACCAATCCTACGATGCCGGATGCGACGCTTGACAATTGACATGCGCGAACAGTGCTGCCAGTATTATAAACCAAAATAACGTTATAAATTTCGTTACTCGTTATTTTTTATAAATCATCGGCAAGTTTCGTTTCTGCTATTTTTAATATCACGTTACCTAGTAATGAGGAATTTTGTTGTAGAAACATAAAGAGTTGAATGTTAAGGGCTAAAATAAAATAATAACTGTCCACAACAATAATAGATATTGCTATTATACAACTAATTCGTATTTGCTTTATCCAACCACCAATTCCCGCCCCTTTCTATTTTATATTTTTTATTGCGTTCAATCCCCCATGAACCCTATACATACGTAGTTTCATTAGTGCTACCGCTGCCTGATCCGAGCAAGCCGGAGCAGCATGAGGCTTGTTGCCCGCTCGGTAAGAAAGAGTGCCTTGTTTTAGAGCATTTTTATTTCAGGCATTATTTTATTGCCTTAATTTAAAAAAAAAACTGTCTAATAAGATTGCTCTTTAACAAGTCGTTTTCTGTGTGGCGCTTGGCTAATTAATATTTTAAAATATTACTTTTTGCTACATATTTAAATTTGAAATATTTTTAAAATTTGTATGCCTTAATAATTAAGTCTTAAATTTTAGTTAAAATCACACTAGGTGTACAGATTATTGTTAATTTATTTTTTGGTGGCCAGTAATAGTTCAAGAGCTTCATCGTTACTTGGTTCAAAAAATCGCATGTTACGAATTTGTTTGCATACAAAATTTAACCTTTATTTTTGTAGTTCGTTGTTGTTGTGTTTGTAAAACAAGTGCAAGATTCTGAAATAAGATTATGATTTGATAATTTAAGCATATTCTTGTCAATAAATAGTACCGTAATGATTAGTACAATGCTTTCAGTTTCTTGATATTTATGAATTAATGAAATAATACTTGCGTTTGTTTTATAAATAATTAAAACTAGATTTGGTGTGAGAAAATTAACTAATCGTAACTTATAATTCCTATTCCTAACTGCACATTTTTTGCAAAAAAATGGTTTTATTTATTGCGTTTGTTTTTGTTTAACATGTTCTGATTTTTGTTTTGTTGTTTTTTCCTTACTTCCTTTGCACGCATCCTATATTTGTTACACGTTTGGTGTTTTTTTTTTCATAAACCTCTTTACCATACGGTTTTTTTCTACCATTCCCTATCCTATCCTGTTTGCACACCGGACGCCGCCCGCATGCAGCTAAAGGACGAACCAACATCGAACTTCGGGAGCAATTCATTCTGGCTGATGGGGTGTCACAGAGTATGGCTGCGTTCAGACCGCGTACCCCTCGCTCTAACACAAATACACCTCCATCAACTGGACCAATCACTAAAGTAAGTGTTTAAATAAGTAAAAACCCATTTACAAATAATATACTTATTTCTACAGGTTAGAATTTAGATTTGATTCGCACATATACTACTTTTTATGCACAGTAGTTGATAGAGGGAGCAATCGGTATGGGTTTTTCTTTTTTTGCTTATTTGCATCTTGTACATGGATTAAATCATCCATTTGCAAGAGGCATAGTCGTCAGTGCAGCATGTGATGAGCTCGTAGCGTTGTCGTATTGCATTAGTGTGCTCAGTGCTAAGCATCAAAACACCAGTTCGTGTAGTGTGTGGTGTTGTTTGCTAGTGTATTTTCATTGGATCCACTGCATTGGAGAGGTGGCACCTCAAATATGGATGGATGCTATGGTAATGTATTTCGTTCCTCCTTTCCACTAGATCCTTTTATGCTCGCATTAAAAATCCTCGTGACCGTCGACTAAATATGTGGACTAATCGTAATCTTGAAGTTAACGCGTTGTTATAAACGATTGGCACTATGAAAGAGATTTGTTGCTAAGGGATATTTTCTTTTCTTCCTTAATGAAAGTCTTCCGGTTTTGTATTGATGCGTGTAGCTGAAGAGTTTATGGAGCAGTTGAAACCTATATTTGAGGCGCTCCGACAACGTGAGGAGCTTCCGTGTTCCTACCCACTCCACGTGGGTTCTACGCATGGCACAAAGCAGGCGTTCATATACGGCCATTCAAGATCTCAAGGTTCAACAACGCCAGGTGCTCATCACTATACCCACCATCACGGATACCAGCCTTCTCCAGGATATCATTGGGTAATTCATAGGCTACATGAAAGTTTTTGAAAAACGTTGCATTTATATTAACGTGTTCCGCAGCCATTCGAATTTTTGTTTGTCGAATTTAAATGTGTTTGACAAATATGTACATTTGTGCAATAGTAATTTAGTGAAGTATGCCCGTTTTGTGCAAACTATTAATATTTTTTTTATACTTTTATCGATACGAGTTACATTAATAGTTGTTTTATATTTTAATATATCATATCCAAGGCGATGCATATATTAGAAAAGAACGTTTAGTTCAATAACTCTCTACACGTGTTTAATTTGAATTGATTATATCTTAAATAATTTGGATCCAACAAATGTATTCAAATAATTTAATCAAGTAAAATTCAAAATGATCAATATACTTTTGGGTTCTTGAGAAGAACATATTATTATTTCATAAATTACTTAACTCGCTATCATAAGCATCTTATTTTGAATATTTATATTATAAATGAATTGGTATCTAAAATCGCAGTGTGTTGATACTTATTTACAAGTATACTTATAATAATTAAAATATTTAATAACCTCTAATTTATAATAAATAAGTGACATATGTATGTTGCATTTAGTTACATTGCTTAAGTAATACGAAATTGTTTACTGTATTTTAAACATATAAAAACATTTAATTTGGTGTTGCTAGATCATTAGGGAAATTAAATGATCGGACACTTTTTAATAATGATTTATATATAGGTAAGAGAACGCACAGTACGATCAGTACCAATGTCTACCAGTGGAGCAGCTGGACGCGCTTCCAGATCTTCATTGAGTGCCGGAACTCCGGATTCACTTAGCGATAATGAAGCTGCTAGTGGACTTGGTCAAAGATATCGGAAGCCCAGCGTACCTAGGTATAGTTGTAACTCATTTAATTTTTTATGTTAAATAGTGTTGAAATTTGGACAAAATTATAACAGCAATATTTTCTTAGGTCGACAGTAACACCTGGAGGATCACGACCAGGATCTAGACCTGGTTCAAGAGCAGGGTCTAAACCTCCGTCACGACATGGTTCAAATTTATCTCTTGATAGTACAGGTTCGTAATTTCAATACTTAAATTAAATAGTTTAAAACGTATAATACTCGTAATATATCAAAGAATATATATTTTTTAAATATTGGGAACAATTGATTACTCAAAAATTCGACAAGTGATGTTTAGTAATAATAAATTAATTGTAAGCTTTTTTTCATAGATGAAGTTTTGACACCGTCAAGAATACCAATGCGTAAGGTTACAAGCACGCGTACATCAACTGCTCGCGCGGCTGCTAATGCTGCAAAATTAGGAGTGACGACGCCTAACGGTGGATCCCGGCCCAGAACACCCACTGGCCTGTTGACACCCGCTAGTGGAAGGTATGTCACTGATACTCCATATGGATAACATAAGGAAAAGCTTTTGTAAATCGTGTGCGTATTGTTCAATAACAAAAATTATTATTCATGGAGAGACCTTTTTAAATTATCTTATTTAAGTATTACTAAAAGCTTTTTCTTAATACTTGAATATTTTTTATTTTTTACTGTCTTTAATAAATTTCGTAAAATTCAAATGCAATACTGGGTATGGGCAGGTACAATAGCGGAGCGATGTACCGCACTTCCAGCATACCGACATTGTCACCGGTGCCAGCGTTAGTAAGGTATACAACATGATTGTCGGTTTGCTCGTTTGTTTGGAATGGGAAGGCACTGTTATGATCGCAATTTTTCTAAAATATTGCTAGGCCAAAATTTTTACCTTAAGCTAAACTACTCAATTTTGTTTCGATTCGCGGTAGTTCAATTATTTTGAATTTCTAGGTCTTAAAAATGACATTTCATATAAAAAAAAGATATATTTGATATTTAATCATGTTTACAAATTCTTTATTATTATAACAATATATAACCATTGTCTTTGTTATTACTGTTAGTTAACAGTTATAACGAAGACAAAATATGTTAGTTATCAATAGTAACAAAGGCAACGGTTACATATTGTTATTATTGTAAAAAAATGTGATAATGATTAACTTTATATCAAACTTAGTTTACCTGTTTTATTTATATTAAATGCCATTAATAAAACCTTTCGTTGTAATATGCAAATATTTTATTAACACACATTTTTAATAAAATTCTTTAAATTCTATTAGCTAAATCAAATTCAATAAAATTAAAGACACTACAAATATTATTTGTAACGTTTACGAAATAATATATTTTGAGGCAAATTGCGATCGCTTCTTTTTTTGGTAAACAAAAAATGTTGTGCTTCAAAGTGGATTTCAAAAATACTTTAGTAAAGCCTGTTGGCCGCACTTGTTTATCTACTGTCTCAGTTTTTGTCTGATAAATTTCATACAATGGTGATGGGTAGTTATAGCTGCTGTCGACGGAGTTTTTCACGATTGGGTGGAATTTAAAATTTGCAAAAGTTTATCTTGGGAAGCATGTATTAACAATTTAGATTCAAATGAGTGATTTTATTAACAAAATTATTTTATTATATTCTATGATATTATTTATTAAATTTGTTTATTTTTTCCTTTTCACATGCTTCAAAATGGATATAAACAAAACAGCTCTACACATTCCCAACCGTCTTCAATGGCATCTGAGAACCCTAAATCCATTTCCCATAATCATCCAGCATTCCAGACTCAGGGACTGACAAAAATCCCAGTCTATATTGGAAATCGTTCACAAAGATCTCCCTCTACAGAACGCCGTAAGACTCGAAGACTTCATTCCAGAGAAACTTCCCAAGAACCTAGTCCTACATCCCTTGATCCAAAGTCTGATCAGAGAAGTCCAGAAGACTCCTCAATGTTCAGTATATCGGGAATGACAAGTGACAATGAATATGAAAGTAATATAAGTGAGTCAAGCGGCGAGGCGCCACAGCTGACAAAACGAGACATCAAAGGGTATATACGAAATACTCGCTACTATGTTTTTGGCCCGATTATTTGATTGATGCTCGTTTTTTTTTTGTTTTCACTGTATATTTAGCCGTCGCCTCTTAATTTGTCATCACTGTCAATGTTCCATTTTGAATATTTCATATACACCTATTAAAACAATACATCTCGCAAAAGTCATCGATTTATATGCCATTTTATATTTGCTAGCATTGTGGTGAATTAATAGCTTTTGAACAAATTATAATGCTTTTTGTTGTTCATAATAATATTTGCTTTTATATAATAAAAATACACCATTCAACTAACCATTGCACTTATTCATATAGACATGTCACGTGTATAATAAGTAAAGGGAGAAAAATGTGAGCACATACACTATTTCAACACGTATAAATAATCATACATATTTTATGCTTCTAATATGATACTTATGCGATTATTTTTAATATTGTAATTTTATTTTTTATTATCTTGATGTCTTTGTTAATGCACATGCAACAAAAATATATAAGTTTCGTTTTTTTAGTGAAATTTAAGCTAACTGTTTTTCACAATATTTTTATAATCTGTATTTAGTGAAGCACTCGATTGAAATCTTAAACTGCACTGTAGCATGTGCACTGACATTATTTTATTTCTATCATCTTGATCTAATTTTCTGTATCTGTCTTTGCTAACATGAACATAGGAGTGGATCGTTTGCTTCTACCGATGGTCAAACGCCCGGCAGAAGTCGCATACCCGTGCCTAAGGAGACTAACCAAAGTAACTCTAGGTAAAACACTAATGTTAAGTAGTTTGTTTTTATCATTGCAGTATGTTGTAGTTTTAGGTTTGGTGTTTACGTCAAAAAATGTTGCTAATCGAAGTAAGACTTATGATTAATTTTCTTAACGACAGACAAAGGACACCATCGGGTAGTACAACCCCAGTAAGGTCAGGGCAGCAAACAGCCGTATCCCGGCTCCTGAAGAAGTCAACAGACGAAAAAGATGCCCCTGGTACTCCGTCGACGCCACTCTCGCGACGGCCTACACCGACATCCCGAACTACGGAAAAACGCGAACCTTTCCGACTTTAATCGATAAAAACGAATTCATTCCCGCTCAAATATCGTCATATTGAAAATATTGACATTCCAGTATGGCGACTTTAATTGTATTTATATACGACATGCTATTCGCTTTGATATGCTCTTTACTATCTGCAATTATGTTAATAAATATTCCAAATTGTGTAAATTAAATTTAAAAAGGCCATATCAAAGTCTATAACGTGTTTATTGAAAGTGCCGATATAATTTATTGTAATATGACTAACAAAGAGTTAACCAATTCGCAAATTGAGCCAAGCTTGTAAAAAAAATTGCGAATGGCTTTTAACTAGTAACAAGTTTTAGAGAGTAGTAAAACATAAAGTCTGCACTCGTTGCCTTGTATTCTTATTTTTTACGATTTCAAAGTTAATTTAATTTTTGCAATTTTACGCAAAAGCATTAACTTTTCCACTAAACTATTTTTATATTTTGGTTCGCTGTAGCAATGTGTATATTTCTTATTTATTGTCAATGTTGCCATAATTATTAGTGTATGTTATACGTATTAATCTTTCGAAGAACGGAAGTGTGATTTTGTAATTGTTTTTGTACTTTTTCTTTTAGGGACCATTTTGTTTACGAATCGTCGACCAATGAAGATTTACAGTAATCGCTTCTTTTAAGTTATTTTTTTTCACATTGTAACGCCAAACTGTGTGTTTTAATAAACAAAAAGGAGTTTTTATTGTAAATTGTTAAAAAGTGATAATAGAAATATAATTGATTTGTAATGCACAATCATGTTTTCATTATTTGTGTTCATTTTTTGTACGTAAATATTTTTTTCATGAATCATTTATACATTATGTATGTTATATTTAAACAGTTCGCATAATATATTTATTGTGAGAGCTAAGTGATAGTACTACTAAATTTTAGACTTACGCCAGAGTTGATAAATATAGTATTACTATTACGTTTCAAGATATTTCTTAGCGAACTTATTTTTTAGTTATAACTAAGTACACTTGTCGTTAAAAAAGACATTTCTTATTAAAGCTGAAATAATTTTATATAAGGAATAAACGCTTTAAAATGTAACCTTCCTAAAATGTTAACCAACACTCACATGTAATTTGTTAATTATACAACTGACTTTAAGATTAAGTCCTTATTACCTATAAGAAATATTGTAAAACTATTAATCTGGTCATTTTTATTTAAATATCATTGTTGTATTTGTTATATATAAAATCAAACAAATTTAATAAAAGCTTGCAATATTTTTTGTATAAAGTAATAATTGTGAAGAGCTACAGTTTTTAAAATCTCATAATTGATTTCAAAATAAAGAATAACAAATAACTGTTTTTGTTTACTACGTGCGAGTTTATTATTTACTTAAGTTAAAGTAAGTTCTGTAAGCTTTAACTGCCTTGTGGTCTAGGGTTTAGCCTATTTGGCTCAGTTCATAAGGTTTGGTCCTCGGGTTTGGTCCCCAGGTCGGACAAAAGTTTTATTGAGGTTATTCCCAAAAATCCAAAATCTCAGTAGCAGAGTCTGGTGGGTGGTGGGGTATGCTACTACTCCCGTGCCTCGGATGTACATTTGAAGCTGTCGCTCTCGATAATAGCAAGAATAAACGATAATCGTTATCAGGTCAGCAAGATGCGGCGATGGGGATCATCTCTCATCTCGCGAACCGACAAACTGGTGAATCGTAGTGAACCGGCAAGTCTATACACGCTCGGTTCACTCTGCCTACTTTGCAAAGGAACCGGCGTGATGATATTTAAGCTTATTTTACTAGACTTACTAGAGATTATTCCTCAATCAATCCTCGATCGTTTTTTACCCGATTGAATAGAAGGAGGGTTATGTTTTCGAATGTAGAGTCTAGAGATAAGGCGGACCAACTCTGTAGATAAATGTGTCCAAATTACTCAATTCGCACCAACGTTACATAAGAAATTTTATAAAGACGGAGAAAAAAAGCGCTTTTAAATACGTTTCCTGTAAACAGTTTTTTAAAAAATATCTGCAAGCGCTGTTAAACATTTATGCTCAGC
>DWBA01000282.1:0-14490 GCA_018236825.1 Apodemia zela | reverse complement strand
TAGTAGTCACGATGGTAGTGACTCACATAGCCAATTAATCGCCTTTTACGACATGCCTGGCAGAACGGCAGCTGGTCCATTCTTCAAAGGAGCCCGAACCAACACGGGGGAACAAGCACAAAATTGTGACAATCTTTTTTAAACAAAATCAATTATGTTCAAACCGCTTCAAAGAGCAATCGACTATCAAAGATATTTACCATCAGTTGCTATAGTACATAAGACGACGATTTTTTTTTTCAATTTTCTAATTCTGATAAAAACAATTTCGCCCGGGATTGGATAAGTGCCCGGTTGGCGAAAGACTACCACTTATCACATTATAGGACCGAGAATCTTCGGCTAATCGTGGGTGCACTGGTTGTACCTCTGCCTACCTCCTCGGAGATACTGGCGTGAAGATACTTTTTTAAAGTAGCTAGCAGGAAGAAAAAAGATTTTTTTTCCAAAGGGACCCGGGAAAGCTACTCGATAAACTATTTTAGTTACTTAATAAAACTTCTTTAACAATAATTTAAGTAATTCATCAAGTAACGATAAAAAACAATTTGATATAGTATTAAGTTACCTATTCGATGCTTTAATCGAAATAAAATATAGTCTGCGGAATTTCACTCTTTTTGTTGAATGATCAATAAGTACCTACTTGAAACTTCCCGAGTGCTTTTTTCTATCACACTTTCTCTCTATGGCTTTTTTCAGAAGTGCTGCGTTTTTCAAATGAACGTGATCGAAATATGCCCTATACGCACTTAGTATTTTTTTATGGTTACACACTGAGTTTTAATGAATGCATTTACAAGATTATTTCAAAAGTATGTAACTAGAAAATGTTTTGTCTGACAAAAATACTGGATCGATGAGCTTGCCTGTCACTGCGAACATGACATACCTAATTAAGGTCGCGTCGAGCAAATTTTGAAATAAATGCGATCCTTAGATACCTTGCCGTATCGTGATTATCAAAGATTTAGCTAAGAAATTTATAAGTAAGATACTAAAGGATACACTCCATAAATCATATAATATAATTTTCTTTAACGTATACAATTTACATTTTTAAAATGTGTATATTTTTAAATAGCAAAAAGGAAATATCAAAATCCGCACTCGTATCGCCCATTCTAGCTAGAACTGTCACGCCTCCCTCCAGTCCGCGTTAGTTGTGCTTCGGCCATGCTTCGGCTGTTGGACGAGAAGCATGTGTCGTTTACGCTTACGTACGATTTTGTTCGCCACACACACACACACACATATAGGTACAAAACGCATGGAATTACAGATATCGATTAGTGCTGAAAGCTCGGTGGTCCCTTAAGCATTTTTTTAGGGACGGAATCAATACATACATAGTTAACTTTTTCTGAATCGCTTAATAATTATTAATTTCAATGTGGTCTTAGTGTCCTACAAATTCCTTGCCGAGTTGTTTTAGACAAATATGTTAAATATGACGTTATTATGAGATTATGTTACACAGCACTTTCGGAAAAAATATCGTAAAGAGAAAGTTTGGTAGACTCGCCAAAAGGAAGTCATTCACGAAGTTTCAAGTATTGATCATTTAACAAAAAGGGTTCTGTCCCGACTATCACTACCGATTTTCTTTGTTGTATTACCCACTATTAATACCCGACGACATGCCAAGATTTCAGAATAAGGGTTCCAATTCTGTCCCTTAATTATCAAAATATCGAAATATTAGTACGTTGTTAGGTAGACTAAATTACGGTAGAGTGAACAGATTAAACGATTTATGGCTTAGACAGATACCATACTTCAACTTAATAGTCACGTGTAATTTAAATTTGCTTCGAAATAGATGTGTATTTATAACTACATAGTAACAGATTTAAGGTTGATCGAGTGATATACATATACTTTTGTTTAAAATTTTATTTCTATATCTACGGACAAAAAACGAGATAGGCCACCCTATAGATAAAAGGTATTAACTTTGAGTATTAAGGTGGTTTAATATTCGAAGGGTATTACAACGCAAAGGCAAAATGTAGATTTACGATTTTGTAAATAAACTTTGACGAACGATTGGCTATGCGAGTCGCTACCATCATGGTTACTAAGTGGTAGAGTTCTGCAATGTCTCGCTCGGGTCTGGTACCACCGCCTTTTCTATTCCTGCCGCAATTGCGTCAGTGCTTGTCACTATCTATTATTCTGGTTTGGAGGGTAAGGTAGCCGGTAAACATATGCATGTGGCATTAAGGATAGTGACGCAACTTTAACATGTATGGCGTCTATAGGCGATGGTTGTCTCTTTCCAGCAGGAGAATCATCTACTTCTTATGATTTAAAAAAATATATAATTTTTCATCGCCGCTGAATTTACAATCTGCGAAGTAAGTTGTATTTGAATAAAACAGAAATACTCCAAGATGGATAAATTTTACTTACTCTAGATTTACTTACATACGAATTTTAGTGTTGAGGAAACATCTATTGTGAGGTAACAACATATTTTTTGGTTTAAGGATAGTCACATTGACTTAGAGCAAAGACAGGCCGATGGCATAATTTATAGGACTTAAGTCCCCCAATAGTTCTGGCCCCCTTTTGCCACAAGTAGCCGGTTAAAAGTGAGCAAAGTCTAAATATGTCACAATCATTCTGACTATTGCCGGGTTTCTATAATTAACGATCCATCATTAGTAGCAGTCACCATTAGCAACCAATTTAATAATAACGAGGCGTTTTACAAATTGTTTAGACATTTGGTAATAATAGTAGACAAAAAGAAAAGATTATTTTTGTGTTATATTGTTACTAACACAACTATTGTTTTTTTCTTGTCCTCCCCTCTCCATTTTAGACACACACCTTCCATGTACTTTAAATACTCCTACCATACATTGAATTCTACTACTTTATTACATGGAGATTATCTATCTAAGGTATCTTTTCAGCTTTTTGTCAGATTATCACTCATGATTAGTGATCTCTTGAAGCCAGTACATTTATTTATATAACTTCCAAACCATTAGCGACTCGGTAGCGAGGTGGAGATGCCGATAATTGATCGTTCATGATTTCAGCAAGTCATTGATGTCTTATTAAAAAGTATTCTGCTTTTTAAGCCTCGTTTGATTCGTAAGCTTAGAGTTTCGTCCGATAAACTTTTAGAATTGATGGTGTTAGTACTGCTCGTTAAGAATAAAATATTACTTCGTTAGTAAATTTGCTTTTAGGAATTTAATTAAAGAAACAAATTAATATTCCTTATTTTGTTTGATATTTTTAACAACTGCTGTCTGTAGAAGCATTTAAAATGGTAATTTTATTAAATAGTCACACATTAATTGTTGACTTTAACGGTCAAGAAGATTACTTGTCAATCTATATCTATATTATTAATATTATAAATGCGAAAGTTTGGATGTTTGGGTGTTTGGATGGATGGATGGATGGATGGATGGATGTTTGTTGCTCAGTCACGCCAAAACCACTGAACGGATTTGTATTAAATTTAGCACACAGGTAGGTGGATCTGGAATAGCACATAGGCTACTTTTTGTCCCGAAAAAATTAGTCGTTCCCGCGTGATTCACCAAAGACTTTTATAATGCAGCGGGCTGCACGCAGCAGCTAGTCTAGTATAAATGGCATAACATAATTTTATCGACTCATTGTTGCGTTGGCAACACCAAGCATTGATTTAATATGTCAAATGTAGTGATACAGCATTTTAACATATCTGCGGTTGATTTTATGCTATGCTGGCTCTGCGTGGTTTAGAATAGAATATCATATCACACGATATAGAATAGCATATTATTAAACTTTGCATTCTAATCAATTGGTGGCATACGAGATCCAGACTGATTATTATTAATGCAAATCTGTACTATGACCTAATCGCCTCTGTTGTCGTCCGGTGTCGGTGTTGACCACTTGAGGTCCCGGGTTCGATTCCCGGGTCGGGCAATTTAATCAGAAAACTAAAAAAATTTTTTCAGTTTTCTGATTAAAAAACAACGTTTCCTGGGATTGGAAAAAGTGCCCGGTTGGGTATAGGCTTCCCAACTATCACATTGCGGGACCGAGTATCTTCGGCTAATCGTGGGTGAACTGGTTGTACCTCTCTCTGCCTACCTCTTCGGGGATACGGGCGTGAAGATACTTTTTTTGTACTATGCCCGTGTTCAAAGATTAAGACAAGACCGTGTTCTTTTTAAATAAATAAATTATATACTGGCAGGATAAAGTACAAGAGTTGAATTTGAGAGAGCGTTAACCAACTCAAATTTTATGATCAGAAATATTTTAAATACACTTACTTATTTTTTTGTGGAAAAGATGGACAATTGTGTCGATCTTTCCCATAAAAAAAAATAATTTAACTAACATAATGGACTCAGATACTAAAATATTTTGAATATACTTTTCTTAATATTGTTAGTACATTTTCAATTACGCCCTTGAGTTGAAAATAATTTATCAAGAAGAAAAAATAATTAGGATACAAATATATTAATCAATGGGAATTTTTCGAATTCATGACATAGTTTACTGGATAAAAAGAATATAATTTGATTGTAGTAAGTTAACTACTTTTTAAATTAATATTTAATCTGGGAGATACGACAATAGTAATTATAAAATACATACCATGAAAAAATAATTGCGTGAATATAATAACGCTACAGAAAATATAACAAAATGTTTGCTCACCTTCTTTGTTAAGTTGTTTTAGCTGAAGAGCGTGCCAAAGAAATTGGTATACCTACTGGTACAGTTTAGTAAATAATAAATTGACGTTGACTCCTGATCTTATACTATACATATTATGTCGTAATACATACGATGATACGGCCATGATTTCCTTTTCTCCGAGTCCTTTTACGGCGTTGCTATGATAACGACATTAATATAATTTTAAAGCGATTTGATATTGTTTTACTGATCAGCCACCCTGTAATTGGAAATTGGAACATTGAAAACTTTCAAATTACCAAATGAATTACAGGCTATGTTATTTTATTTGCATTATTTGACATAAAAGCGTATTAATTATAGTTTTGTATTTTAACTTGAACACTAGATATTGATATATTTACATTAATGGCGCCAGAGATCAAATATAATGGCGTCACAGACTTAGTAGAGGATTATATTTAATGGTTAAATCCATCATTGACGTTCATAAGATTAATTGTCCTTAAAGTAGGAATGTCAATCCTAATCACGAGAAATTGGTATTCTCATCTTTTCATTGTATAAATTGCTATTAACGGAATATAATTACTATATATTTACTATACCTTAGTTAATAAATACAACGTCTAAAACCAAGCATAACAATTTTGCTCGTCGTAAAAATATTTTTCTAATTATTAGTCTTAAGTATTTCAAGCCTAACATCTTCAAAATTGATTTTAGTTTCACATAAATAAATAAAGGACTCCTGTTCATTTGCTTACTTGATGGTAAGTGATGGTGACAATTACACTACTAGAGGTCTTGCAGTTGGATTGCCGTTTTTTTTTAAGAATGAGTAAGCTCTTTTCTTGAAGAATATTAAGTTGTATCCTTCGGGAAAAAAACCTGGTGACAATTATTTTCATAGGCAAAAAATACTTCGAGAATTCTACAGTTGTGGATTTCCAGAAATCTATATAGAATATATCTACATTCGGTTCGAGTTCTGCGTGGAATTTGATCAAAAGCTGGATATCGTAGTGGACAGTCTCCACCCAAAAATGGGAACTGTACTCAATATGAGACCAGATTTTCACTTCGCAAAACCGTAGGCGAAACGTTTAATTACTCACACTTTGCAGTTATACATAAATATATTTACTTTTATAAATTCAATATTTTGTCATAATTGTAATTAAAGTAAAATTATCTGAAAAAAGAATAATATTTTTTATGCAGATCCAAAAGATAAATTCATAAAAGAATTCTTTATATGCGAGACATGCTTGCTTGGCCCATTTTCAGTTAATGAGACTAAGCACTTGAACAAGGAGGCAGTCACAATTTTTTTCTTTATTTCACTATTCCAATTTGTTAAGAAAACATTCTCAAACGTTTATTAAAGTCATTTTCCTTCACAAATATTTACGAAGTATATTGCGGAAAAGATTATGGAAAATGATTTCCATTTTTAGCCACGTTTAATAACAAAATAATAAGCGTGGCTATTAAGCCGCGCTTATTATCACAACGCTTGCAAAGAAAGCCTTATCACTTTAATTAAACCAATCAAACCTTAATTCTAAGATAATTTTGCTTTGATTGTAATGATGAAAAAATATATATTTAATTGCTATTATAAATGCGTAAAGACGTTTAAATTGTTGTTCAATCATTCCTAAGCGATTGAAGCCTAAATTCAATGCACATATACACTCAATACTCATAAAGGATATCTTTTTGCTCCTGATAAATTGAGAAAATACATACATCATAAAAGGTAAGTAGCATTCATCATGTTTCAAGTTCTATATCGATCAATTATTCTATATTTTCTTACCAAAGGTAGCAAGGTACGTAATCTTTTTTGTTCCAGATTACCTAATGACTGGTTATCCCGTGTTGGGCGGGTTCTTTTGAAGAATAGACCAACTGCCATTCTGCCAGGCAAATCGTAAAAGGCAATCGATTGGCTATACGTGTCACTACCATCATGACTACTTGGTGGTAGAGTTTTGCAACGTCTTGCCCGGGTATTTGTTACCACCGCCTTACCTATTCCTGCCGCAATAGCGTCAATGCTTGTCATTTTCGTGTTTCGGTTTGGAGGGTAAGATAGCCGGGACACTTATGCATGTGGGATTTCCATCCCGCCACACAGATAGCAACGCAGCATTAATATCTTTGGTGTCCAAAGGCAATATATTTTCTTTCTATCAGATGAGCCATTTGCTTGTTTGCTATCTTATTGTATAATTTTTTTATTATGTTTTGTTTTTTCATAAAATTAAAAGCAAATGCATTATTAATTACAATTAGGTATGGTCTGAACTTTACAATTTGAACAAAGTTTTAATTTTTCAAATAAATTGAATTGTGAGACATTATTAACGTGATAGAGCGACGTCATTTGCCCGCAGATGAAATACAAAGAGCTGTGGGGATGTTGAAAGTAGAAAGAAACCAATCTGAGGTATCTCGCTATCTCGGTGTAATCAGTAGTGTTATTTGCCGTCTGCTATAGCGTTACATCATGCATCACCACAAGAAAACCCGCTGAGCAGTACCCAGGCCGTAGAAGGAGTACAATCAAATCGCCAAGACCAATATATACAACTGACTGCAAGACGTCATCCGATGTTGAGTACAAAACTCAATAGGTGTGTTCATACAAAATTGCGCCCATCGAAATAAATGGGGTAGTAATGGGGTACATAGACCCACGAGCAATGGTATAAAATTTTATTTATTTAATTAATACTTTATTGTACCTTTGTATCAAATTTCATTTTAATACATGATAATTCCTCAAAAGACGAGCTTATCTCTGTAAAAGATTTCTTTCAGCAAACCAAAAACAGTGAAAATGCGTGAAAGAAATGTAAAATACAAGTGTACAGATTATTAATTTTCAAATATATAGTATGCAAAAAAAACCTTACTTACTTTATTTTACGATGGGACTCGATTTAGGTTTACGCCTGATACAAGAAGAGTAGGAGTGTACCGCCGTCGCAGCACTACTGAAAGGCTGAGATGCGTTTAGGAAGTTCATCTATACAGCGGATCAATAGTTATGGTTTGAGCTGGTATTAAAAAGGACAGACGAACTGAGCTCGTTTTTGTAAATCAAAATATGAACGCTCAACCATACGTCGAGAACGTTCTTAGGCCTTACGAGTTTGTTTTGTATTATAGAAACATTATTGAGATTCCAATACGCTAAGCTCGCAAACTCATCCGTGGACGCAATGTTCTTTGAAGAGATCCAACGTTTTCACTTCGCGTATTAATGTATAATTTTATGAAACTAAAAAAACTAGGTTACTAGTAAGTTATAAAAGTACTTACGTTAATTTGTTTACGCATGTACATTTTACACTAAACAGCCAATTAATGTTAAAGCATCAACCAATTCTCGAATTTTCTTTCAAACAAATTTAAAAGCTCTCGATAAATTCTAGCTCCGTTAATTAATGAAAACTTTAAATGGGAGCAAACATATTTGCTAAAAGTTAATGCTTTTGCTCCGCTATAGACATTAATAACCGCTTCTGGAGAATAACATTTATTTCACGTCGGAAACCTATTAAAGTTGGCTTTTAACAATGCCAACTTAACTTCCGAATACTGATAAATATCCTCTATCTGTCAAACAGTGAAAATGCGGTTGTCGATTTCCTTTAAGTGCACATTAAGATTCTTTAGACAATAGCGCTTAGAAGTCGGAAGTTTATGATGTTTTCTTAAGTCAAAGGATAGCAAATAAACAGATACCTCTTGGTGGCATTGATGTTAGTGTTGCTATCTGTGTGGTGGAGATGTAATGCCACATACATAAGTTTGCTGGCTAAATTGCCCTCCAAACCGGGATACGACAGTGACAAAGTATTAGCGGCAGGAAAATATAAGGCGGTGGTACCAAACCCAGGCGAAACGTTGCAGAGCTTTGCCACCTAGTAGTCAAGATGGTAGTAACTCGTATACCCAATCGTTCCTCGCTTACGAACTGCCGTGCAGAATGGCAGATGATCTATTCTTAAAAGGGACCCGAACCAATACGCGAGAACAACAACAACAACAATGTATCTTCACGCCAGTTCTTTTACGGGGTAGGCAGAGAGAATTGAGTGCCATACATCACGGTCCAGGCAGACTTGCCTTGCTTCCTTCACATTCATAACTCTCCTCATGCATACACGCCGGTTTCAGAGACTCTTAACACCACCTTCGGACAGCACTCGACCAATTTGATCAGTCTTGGGACATTCATAACTCTCATCATGCATACACGCCGGTTTCGGAGACTCTTGACACCACCTTCGGACAGCACCCGACCAATTTGATCAGTTTTGGGACATTCATAACTCTTATCATGCATACACGCCGGTTTCCGAGACTCTTGACACCACCTTCGGACAGCACCCGACCAATTTGATCAGTCTTGGGACATTCATAACTCTTATCATGCATACACGCCGGTTTCGGAGACTCTTGACACCACCTTTGGACAGCAGCCGACCAATTTGATCAGTCTCGGGACATTTATAACTCTCATCATGCATACACGCCGGTTTCGGAGACTTGACACCACCTTCGGACAGCACCCGATCAATTTGATCATGGTACGTTAGTCTTGGGATAAACTATTGCAAACTCACTAGAACTGAACAAATCTCTTTATCTAGAATTTTTGTAATAGTTTATTTAAATCAACGTTATTATGAAGGCCTAAACTATCTGGAACAGTGGGCGTGGGTAGACTATCTGCTGTCCTGTTGCGCTGCTCATATGATACTTCGACGAGACAGGAAGACATTACTCACCTGGGTATTGTATAGCTGCCTCACTTGCTCCACCCGCAATATCATGTATCGCCTCTACCGATGTATTCGACAAATATACGGTAGCTGATAAACTTGCACACGAAACTTAACTGCCATTGTAAGGAGATAACAACGCATCGTTTATATGTCAGTTGTGTACATAGGCGAAGATTATCGCTTACTCTTTACTACAAGTCGTACTTATGCTTCTTTACAAAATTTATATACTACGTGTTGGTCCGGGCTCCTTTGAAAAATACACCAACTGCCGTTCTGCCAGGCAGGTCGTAAAAGGCGACCGATTGGTTATACGTGTCACTACCATCGTGACTACTAGGTACAGTTCCGCAACGTCTCGCTTGGGTATAAGGTACCACCGCCCTATCTATTCCTGCCGCAATAGCGTCGATGCTTGTCATTGTTGTATTCCGTTTTGGAGGGTAAAGTAGCCGGTAGACTTGTGCATGTGGCATTGCCATCCTGCCACACGGATAGCAACGCTCAATGAACATCTTAGGTGTCTATAAGCAATGGTTTCCCTTTCCATCAGAAGACCCAGCTGCTTGTTTGTTATCCACACGTTAAAGTTATAAAACCCCTCACGTGCGCCGCGGGTTAGAAATGCTTAAAAATTTAAAGCGCTCTTTCGATATGCATCATTAGTTTATCGATCTTACCCTTCTTTGCCAGCTTTTCCCACCTTTTTACCCCAAAATGTTGACCGAGGTTGTATGTTTATTGTTTGACTGCGTATTAATATTATATAGGTAATAAAGATATGGTGGTCGAATTCTGTATTATTAATCAATTTATAATCAACTAGCCCTCACTCGCGACTTCGTTCACGTGACCCAAAATCATTATTTATTTAACACTTTATTGCACGCACAAAATTAATTAAAAAGGAGATAACAATTAAAAACAGTACAAAAGGCGAGCTTATCACTAACAAAAGATATCTTACAGCTAACCCAAGACAGGAAAAAATATACAAAAAGAAATGAGGTAGACAGTGTACAATAATAACTCTAAATTAAATATAAATCTCAAAAAGTAAGTATAAAGGATGCTAAAATATATATAAGATCAGGTTCTACCAAGGAAACAACTTTAATTGTTTTCAACAGATGACAAATAGTATATTTTTAATTGTTTATTAATAATTTTTTTTGTTGATAAATTATATATTTATTAACAAAAAATATTATTTTATTTTATGGCAAGATTTTGTTGCACGCAATATTTAGATATTGTGTAATTTCAATCACAACAATCATCATAATTGTTAAAAAAATCAGGTTAAAAAAACCTTAAAACCGCGTGAAAATGCCTACATACCGTTGAATTCTATTGGCGGTGTAAAATTTAAGAGAAACACTTCGTTCGACATTTTTGTCCATTACGAAATTCGCAATAAACACTAGATATATTATTATCAAACCAAAAAAAGTAATGTATCTTACCCCGTATTGCTCCGGGCTCCCTTGAAGAATAGACCATCTGCCGTTCTGCCACGCATCTGGTAATGGCGTGGCTTCACATATCGGGCTACGACGAAGGTTTGTGCTATCACGAACTATGCGCGAACTAAATCGCGACAACTGCTTACGTCATAATGGCGTAATAACATTAGTGGTCATTAGACTGCGGCCCGCAGACGATATTTGTGCGGCCCGTGACAAAGCAAACAAGAAAATTTAAAACATTACTTAAATTACTTTTTTCTTAAATTTTTAATTCATAAACATTCATTTAGTTCTTTAAATTCTTTAATTTGATGCTTCTGTTATTTCTTATTTCATTCGCCCAAAGGCTACGATACATTACGTCAGTATCAAAATATGACGTACCTACACATGAAGTAACTAAACACATGAACTCGGGTAAATTATAGTTAGTTAATATTATTATCGTTTATCATAATTATATTATTGTTTGTTAATATTATCATCGTTTATCATAATTATATTATTGTTTGTTTGTCGTGAGCCGACCAAATATCACCTACGGGCCGCAGTTGACCTTTCGCGAAGCAATTCGCGTTAGCCCGAATACATCGTGACAACGTATACCTTTGCCCTAGCGCGATATGTGTGGTATCACCGCCTTTCCTATTCCTGCCGCAATAGCGTCATTGCTTAGGAAGGAAGCCGGTAAACTTATGCAAGTGGCATTAAGACCCTGCCACCAGGAAAGCAACGCACAATTAACATCTTCGGTATCTATAAGCGATGGTTGTCTCTTTCCATCAGGAGAGACATCTGCTTGTTTGCTATATTGTATGATATAAAAAAAACTAATTTAGATAACAGATGCAACTCAAACTCTGCACTAAATTGGAAAACAGTTGTGCCACTGTGGTTGTGCCAGTCTAACAACAATAAAAAACGAAAAATTGAATTTGGAACCATACACAAATCATTCATTCCCGATGCTTTCTTGACTAAATGTATAACAGATATGTACAATAACATAAATGTAAGATATTTAACCTTGCTTTTCAATGGAGCAGGCAAGCTGTCAATTTAGAGAATCTTCTTACCTTTCCTGAGAGCAGAAGACCAAGTCTGTCAGTCTTGGTAAGATTCTGCATCGCATAAGCCTCGCCCGCGTGTAAAGACATTACGTGTGCGAAGTCAGGCGATACCATTCTCTTGAATTGAAGTCTTGATACCTAATGGAAAAACCATTTGATATTGATATGTCTGATAGTCCGCAACATAGTCTGTGAACGCAGACTACCTATATACAATGTATAACAAAAACCCTGTCCGACAGTCAAATGTTTTGTTTGGTAGTTTAATACAATCATCTATATAATCTATATCTATATAAATATTGTAAATGCGAAAGTTTGGATGTTTGGATGGATGGATGGATGTTTGTTGCTCAATCACGCAAAAACTACTGAACGGATTTGGATGAAATTGTGCACACAGGCAGACGATGGCCTGGAATAGCACATAAGCTATTCCAGACCATATTATCCCGGAAAAATAAATTGGTCCCGCGATATTCAACAAAAGCTTTTATAATGCAGCAGGCTGCACGCTGCAGCTAGTATCTTATATGTTATTTTTTGTGGATATAAGTAGATATGTAGTTAATTTTCCCCGATGAAAAAAACTTTTGGTTGGTTAGATTTTTTAATGCTACACGCATTATAAATAAATAAATGAATAATTTAATTTTCTATTTGTTACGATTTTCGTTTTAAACTATAGATTTAATATTTTCTATGCCTGAGTATTTTTGTAGAGCTGAAAATGTCAAAGATCGGCGCGAAATGCGAATTTTACGTGAAAGCCGCGCAAGGCTTATTTATTCTGAAAAACAATCGTTTTTTTTAATGCCACGCAGACACCTCGACATCTGAGTAGATAAGGATCGCTTTTCATTCTTTTTGCACGGATAATGGAGGCCTAAAAATTTTTTTTACATAGAATTTATAAAACAAATTCAGTTTCAATACATGTGTTATATTAGAAAAACATTCTTACCTTAAATGGTTCGAATAAAGTATGGTACACCTCTTCAAGCTCTGGGTCAAACTTGACGGGTCGCATTTCATACACCAAGAACACAACCTGCCCTAGGTTAAGGAACACGAAGCCAAAATTCCATGAAAATGCATCGGGAGAGCAAATTACGTGCCAAGCCCAGACTGAGTAAAGCATAAATCCTGCACATAATTAAATGCAATTAAGGAAATCTTAGTTATATTAAAAAGTACTCACATTCAACTTTCAAGTGAGTCAAACTTGATCCACATTAAAAACATAAAATAATATAAAAAAAACTGTAAAGCGGTTTACAGTTTTTTACTTTTTAACTTCCCCATAATTTAACTTTCCCCATAATTCAAATTGATTTAACTTTCGATTTTAGATTTGCCATTTAAAATTAATATGTTCATATATCATTTAATTGTCAATGATCAAACGAATCAATTATTTTCTTTCGAATAATGGGGCTCGTTTAACAGATTATTTGTAGCGTGGTTAATTGTTTTCGAGTGTTTTAAAATACATTGTTTATCTCGAACAAAATAAAACGAATAAATTTTGACTAAGTTCACATTGCCTGTAAGTTTGTCGAAAGTTCACGAAATACGTACGAAAACTCTTACGTATGACACATTCTATATTAAAATTCTACTTTTTTAAATATTAAACAATTAGATTTTTCTACTTAAAAGACGGGTATATATGAGAAACAGCTAATTAAAGTGAAAGTTTAAGTTAACACCATAATGTCCTGAATGGAAGTACATAATCAGATTATGATCCAAGATCTAGATTCTAGACTAACAGTAATAAATTGGAACAACTTATAATAATTGCGGTCTGTATAATAAAGTATCAAAAAAAAATCATTTTGGTGAATTTTTAAACAGCTACAAATTGTAATTTTGGAATATTTTACAAGAATTGACTTTTGATTTTCTATTAAGGAAATTATTGGTTAAATCCCAATTTCAGAAAATCAAATCTTGACGATTTGCGGTTCTAGAAAAGTATTTTGCTATGACGACACTAGTCTGTATGTACTATGTATGCATGCATGTATTTGTAATTAACCATTTTATAACTTTTGAATGGCATGAACGATCGAAACGTGGTTGAACTTGTCTTTAAAATTTGAACCGTCCGGCCCAGTCGATTTTGAGAAGTTTTAAAAAACCCCAAAAAAGCTTCCGTAACATTATTTTTTAAAATAACTATACTAGACTAATGTACTGGTTGATTTCAAAATATAATCGCTAATCGGAACGGCTCATTCGGTCGGGGCTGGGAGTCATCGTTGACGAGAACTTATATAAATAGGTATAAAATAGCAAACAAGCAGATAGGTCTTGTGATGGAAAGAGTCAACCATCGCCTATAGACACCAAAGATGTTAATGGTGCGTTGCTATCTTGTCGCGAGGTATAATGCCACATGCATAAGTTTACCGGCTACCTCACCCGCCAAACCGGAACACGACAGTGACAAGCACTGACGCTATT
>DWBA01000281.1:0-14508 GCA_018236825.1 Apodemia zela | reverse complement strand
TACTTTTTATCCCGAATAAATGAATTGTTCCCGCGGGATTCACCAAAAACTTTTATAATGCAGCGGGCTGCACGCTGCTGCTAATTCATTAATATTATAAATGCGAAAGTTTGGATGTTTGGATGGATGGATGGATTTTTGTTGCTCAATAACGCTAAAACCACTGAACGGCTTTGGATTAAGTTTTGCACACATGTAATTTTTATCTCATTTTTACCTCACTTTTTATCCCGAAAAAATGAATTGTTCCCGCGGGATTTACCAAAAGCTTTTGTAATGCAGCGGGCTGCACGCAGCAGCTAGTATAGTCTAAAGATACTAAGGTCCGCTTGGATCTTAGTATCTTAAGACGAAGGTTGTCTCTTTCTTTTATGAACGCCATTTGCGTTTTTGCAATTCTGACATAAAAATATAGTGTTTAGTTTATCTACATTTATATAATAAAGATGAAAGATTTGATTGTTTGTTTGTGAAAGATAAACTCAAAAACTACTTACGTTTTGAAAATTCTTTCACCTATGGAAGACATTATTCCGGAGTAATGGTTACTTTTTTACAAAACTAAACAAAAAGATGTATTGTTTTTGAGTCGCGCCAAGTCGCGTACAATGTGTAGTAACTACATCGTATGAAACAACGTCGCTTCCCGCTGTCTGTCCCTAAGATCTTTAAAACTACCCAACGGATTTTGATTCAGTTTCTTTTAATAGATATAGTGATTCGAGAGGACGGTTTATATGTACAATACATATATATTATAATCCGTGCGAAGCTGGAGAAAGTCGCTAGTTTAATTAGTAGTGAATAAACATACAAAAATTCTATTTTGCTCTCATTGTAATATCAGTGTTAGACAAGGCTGTTTTTTTCTATTACACATTTATATTATAAACGCGTATTCTTTGCAACTAGGAAGCATACCATAATATATGGAGTGTAGGTATATTACAACTTCCATAAACGCAAGGTCACTTCTATTATGTCATCTTAAACTCAACAATGATGTTGGAGGCTGTACGAAAAAATGTTGGAAGTGTATAGAGTCCCGCTAGAGGCACTGTATCGCTATCAATGTACCGTAACTTGCGGCATAATAGTCCATGGCTCGAAATAGCCACAAGTTAGTCGCTACCTTGTTATGTTGTTGACTTGAATATGAAATAGGTTTGATAGGTTGCCTTTAGGTCTCACACCTAGAAAAACGACTATACCTGACTTGTTATATAAATATGAATTAGGTTTGTTAGGTTGCTTAACCGGTTAACCTAACCTTCAAATCAGAGCACGATAGTGACAAGCAGTGGCGCTATTGCGGCGGGAATAGGTAAGACAGTGGTATCAGACCCAGGCGAGTCGTTGCAGAACTCTACTACCCAGTAGTCACAATGGAAGTGAGAGGTCCAGTCAATCATGCACTTTTTACGAACTGCCTGGCAGGTTGGCAGATCGTCTATTCTTCAAAGGGAGTCTGGACTAACACCGAAATATCTAAATCGGGCAAGACGTTACGGAACTCTACTATATTAATAGCAGTCAATATGATAGTGACTCGTATAGCTAATCGTTCACATTTTACGAACTGCCTAACAGAATAGCCAATGTTCAATTTATCAATGTAGTGAGTGTAATCACTATAGTAGGTACACTTCACTTGTATTTATTTCTTTAAGCAATTTGTAAAATATGCCACTAAAGTATCTCTCGCAATATTTAATTTCATTTTATTCAAAGTTTTAAAGGAGAAATATTACAAGTCAGAGCGATTTACAACTTTTATTGGGTAAATAAATTTCAGTTATCTGGCTCAACAGAGCCCAAAGCCGTAATTAATAGCGGTATTAAGCTTATCAAGAAGATTTAGGTTACTTTGATGAGCAATCGAGATTATGGGATAAGAGATTTTCAAACACAAACTCTATGTGTATAATTTTAACTCCATGAAACTGCAATAATCAACTTCCGATGTCCTGTGTAATTACATGCATGGGTATCAATCACAAACGCTACATTATATTATACTTCAACACTAGCAAACTCTTATTATACATTTTACAAATATTATACACTTGATAAAACTTTACTTTCACTAATTACGAGTAGCTTTGCATACCGTCACCGTAGCATGACTTAAAACCAGAATGGTCGATTCACGACCAACAGAGCCCTCATTACTACAAATTTGCGCCAAAAGAAGGATATTCCGATCAGTGGATCATGAAAGCATACGATTGGTGGCTTACAACCAATTGCAAGTAAGGGGCAGTGTTGCCAGCACAATAGAAACCACGAAACTTAGTAAATTATTGGTTAAATATTTTACATTTAAAATAATTACTAAACTCTTTAAAACGTCACACCTGAATATCTAAAACCCTATATCAGATTAACCCCCGTGTTGGTCCAATCTCCTTTAAAGAATAGACAATAGAAAAGGCGACCGATTGGCTATATGTGTCACTACCATCTTGACTACTAGATGGTAGAGTTCCACAACGTCTTGCCGGGTATATGGTATCACCACCTTACCTATTCCTGCGCCATAGCGCCATTGGCTTGTCATTGTCAGATTGCGGTTTGGAGGGTGAGATAGACTTATGCTTGTGGCATTGCTTTCCCAACACATAGATAATAACGCTCTATTAACATCTTTGGTGTCTATAGGCGATGGTTTATATTTCCATCAGGAGAGCCACCTGCTTGTTTGCTATCTAATGAAATAAAAAAATATTCTCAATAAATTTATATTAGACTACATAAGAAAGAAACAAATAGATGGGTTTCCTGATGGAAGAAGAGAACCAACACTTATATACACCAAAGATTGTAATTGTCCGTTGCTATTCGGGTGACGGGGTGTTAATGCCACATGCATAAGTTTACCGGCTACTTTACCCTATAATTGAAATACGACCGTGACAAGTATAACGAAGCGATTGCCTTTTACAAATTGTCCGATAAAATAGCAGGTTGTCTATTCTTTTAGGCACCCGGAACAACACAGGGCACATTTAAAACACATTCATACTAGCGTTAAAGAACAAAATCATCATTATCAACGAAGTGTTGTTATGATAACATATCATTATCACTCATTATCTCTTGTCCATATTATCAAGAAATCAGGAAATCATGACAACTTGCATAAAAATGTAAATCATTCTTACTACACAAGATTAATCCACATTGTGTTTTAATCATGTTGGTCTCTCCCAAGCAATCGCCACAATACATTAAATTCAAGTAAATCCTATATTGCACTATAATGTAAGGTAGGATAATACACTTCTATTTATCACCTTTGTACTGAATCCCAAAAATTTGGTTGTAGTAAATTAAACCTGCTTACTTTTTGGAAAGGCAATTAAAAACTTTTTCTATCGATTTAAAATCATACACTAGGTAATAAATACATACCAGCTTCGCTGGACGTAGAGTCCGTGATGATAAAAATATGTACATGTATATTATTATGTGTATTCATTATTCAAGCTTTTATTGAGTTATACAGGACTTATATGGACAGACAAACAAATTATAGTCTATATAATTATTTGCGCATTCATGTGTTATCACTGTATATCAATTATCATCAACATCGGATAAGCCTTCCTTGAGTTAGAACGACACACACAGACAGACAAAAATTGTGATGCCTATCGTTTGTGCGAATACGTATTCTCACTGTACACCTATTTTTTATCAATATCGGTCAAACCGTTTTTCAGTTATATAGGGTCATAAATACATACAGCCAGACAAACAAAAAAAATCAAAATAATTTCATAATTTTCCGTGTCAGTGAATCAAAAAAATTCAATGTACAGACAGGCGTATGGTCGATTTTTATGGTTAGTAGTGATGATTTTAAATCATAGTTTCAGTGAAAATCGTGACAGAACACATTCAATTAATAAATTTTACCAAGAACCGTGAAATATGTATTCAATTAACTTTGTTACAACGCGTTGCAATGTTCGCTGACTGATTTCAACACAACATAATTGCTAATCGCTATTTTTTAAGATATCCTATCAAGTACATTATTTTAAAATGTTTTATTGAATTATCTCGCTTTTTCTCGCGTTGTTCCAGAGCCCTTTGGAACAATAGTCTATCTGCCTTTTTTTTTTAAATGACGGTTTACTTAAGCTGTATTTTTGGGTTCAATTTGTTTTTGAACTCCAAATACTGGTCCCGGTTATGAAAGGCGATTGTATCAACGTGGTCTTACAACTGAATGCGAAGAAAACCAAGGTCCTTACTGGTATTTGTAAGGGACGTAACCAGAACGGATGTAAGAGTTGTGGTTGATGATGTAGTGTTGGTATAAGTGGACGAGTTTGTATATCTTGGATGAGCTTTTAGCAGGGATGAAAGGTACACTGTTTATATAACTAGTTTAGCCATAAATTCTGTTACTGGCTGTTTACATACATTTAAAAAACATTAGTTTTTTCGAACATTAGCTTCTACGATAAAAGACTTCTTTCCCGCTATTATTGTATGTTTTTTGTTTAGAAATTTGTTTTGAAAATTGAGTGGGGCACTAAAGAGAATAGGATTGCAGTAATTGCACTGTACAAAGTAGGTAAGGAGCCAGCCGACATTTTTGATACTTTATATAATTTTTCGTCAACGATAACTGCCGAACGGATAAACCGATTTTTGAGGAAAAGAGCTGATTAGATTTTGTACTCAATTGGTACATTATTCTGGAAGTTGAAAACTCGATTTTCGAAAATCGGGGCAAAATCAGTAACTTCCTTATACTAGTCCTAACGTAGCGAGCACTTAGAAAACAAATTTTCCTATATTTCTACTACTAGAGTGTCACTGATTCAATCTGGCGAAATTTTCCATTGACATAGATTATCTCGATTGCACACTCTTGAAAATTCTAAAAGTTTCACTAATTATTCACCAACTGTCAGATACAATAGTTGTCAAGATATATACGAGGGTGATCAGGGGAAAAATTATTTAACAATACTGTAACTAGGAGACAAACTAAATAAGTGTGGGAACTCTTCTTATTAACTTTACTACTCCTCAAAGTTTTGCCGAGTAATTTTGTGAACACAGAAGCGCTCACAAACAGAGTCTCACTTGTATTGGACCCTAGATTGGAAACATTGTTATAATATTTTCGAAACGAATATACACAGTGTAATTTCATGTTTTGTTTAATTTTATTATCATTAAAAACAGTTTTAATATTTTATATTTAAAAATAGATTTTATTTTAGTATAGATAGTGGCCACGATAGTAGAGAGAGAGAGGATGGTAGAGACTTCGCAATCGATGGTGCTCTGGTTCGATTTCCGACAGTAACAAACTTTATGAGATGCTCATGCTTAAATGTTTGTATTTTTGAGTTTAGGAGTTGATAAAATATATTTCAGTGTTTCTATATGTATAACTATGTGTTAGTATCGTTGACTAACACCCATATAACAATTTGTCTAGCGAATATTTAGTGTCTTATGATCATTAATCATTGAAATATATGTTTTAACGAGTTAGTATTAGCGTTTTAGACCTAGTCCCATGCTACCATTATAATTATAACGCAGTGAAACAGAAATGCACCGTACATTTGTCCCTGGGTCAGGCGTGGGAAGCGTATAGGTGTTCTCCATAAATTGGCCTAAACGACGCGATACCGAGTCCACCTAAATTTCCTTAAGTACGGGCTAACGAGTTACAAACTAATATCACCCGTTTTATGGTGTACAGACATGCGAAACGGAACGTATTTGCATTTATTTGTTTGGGCCTTGTTTGGGAGTTAATATTCGTTTATTAATGTCCTCGCCTGTAAATTTTATGAAGGCGTTTAATGCTAATTTGTAGGTAAAATCCGAGGGTGTTATATATTAAATACTTAGTATTGATATTATACTTTAGCAAGTACTGTTAATTAAACATAGAAAATCACCAATTTGAATTAATAATACTTTTCTTTAAATATGAAGACTTTTGTTGCTATTAACTCAATATTGCTATTTAGATGGTTATTTATTTAAAATAAAACATAAATTCACCCTTTTGTATGTAAAATGTTCAAAATAATTTATGTGTCTATGAGAGTTCGTTCATGTTGGTTCGGTCCGGGTCCGCGAAGTATAGACTATCTGCCATTCTGCCAGGCAGCTTGTAAAAGGTGAACGATTGGCTAAACGTCTCACTATCATCGTGACTACTAAGTGGTAGAGTCCTGCAACGTCTCGCCTACTCGGTGGTGTTAAATATGGTACCACCACCTTGCCTACTTCCTACCGCAATAGCGTCAATGCTTATAATTAAAAAAAACATAAACGAACAATCTTAAAGAGAAACGAGTGCCAGATATCACGACCCGTACACACCTGACTTGCTTTTTTATAATTCTTAATATGTATAACATTTCAGTTTCTCATGTTTATTTATGTGGATAAAGAAGAACTATTTGAATAAATTAAGCAGAAATATTGATTACTATATGCAACTAATGGTAGCCTATCAATCGGATCTAGAATTTAATTATATTCTCCCATATTCTGTTTAAACGGAAGAAAGTATCAACACACTAAAATAGTCCATTCAACACAATTTTAGGGTATTGTTACTTTCTTATATCATTAAAGGACCATAAATAAATAATAGGCCAAGGGAAAACTTATTTCCTATTTTAAATACAAATTCATTATAATTTTTATCATAATTTATTTACATTTGTCTAAAATATACAATATATCGCTCCTTCGCATTAAAAGTGTACAATTTTACAGGATAGCGTTTTAAAAGTTTAACGATTAATAAACTATTTTGTGTATAAATTTCAATCGGGTTTTCTATGTTCAAATATTTAAATTATCTGCCTCCCAAAACAAGTTATAACAATATTTTAATTTTATAATATGAAAGCTGAATATTAATTGAGAAAAGTCATTGTTTTAAGTTTTGACACTTTTTAGAGAAAATCTCTATAAATGTTTATCTAAATGATAAAATAATTTAAAATAATCAAATGATTTAATTAGATTAAACTTAAGTTAAAGAAGATACTTAAACCAATAAACTTTAAATTTGTTTAATATAATATGTATGTTTTAAGTACAATCACGTTTCAAGTACAAGGGCACACATACTAACAAGGCTAGATATGTAAGTAAAATAATAAATATTATTATATTATGATCGTGTGGTTAATAAAATAATGTTAAGTATCACTAATATATATTAATAAAGAAATATAAAATTGTTAAATAAACTATAACAAAAATACATATATGTTATTATTTATTTGTTTTATCTTATGGAAGACTGTAGCCTTCTGGCACACTCATCTTTTGCTTAAAAGGAGGTTCCACGAATTATTGTAAAATATACCTATACATTTTAATCTTTTGTTAATGAAAATAAATAATTTGTGACTTTTTTTTATTTATATATAAGCTTATATCTATACGTATAATAAAATCGTAGGAAAGTGAAAACTGCACATTGAATATTTTTGTAAAAGAATACTTAGGGCATAATCTGCAATCGATATCGAAGCCAAAAATACAGTTTTTAGAATTTTGTCTGTATGTATGTCCGGGCTAAACACAAAAAGTACCGCATGGATTTACTTCAAATTTTGCATGAATATTACTAACAGGTCGGGTCAACATATAGGCTACATATTCTCACGCTATCACCTACGGGGAAGGAGCTGTGAATCTTTATTTTTCTGAATTAACGCAGACGAAGTTGCAGGCACCAGCTAGTAATTATTGAATTTTAGTAATATTAATAAAATTAAAGCAATTATAATCGTTGACTAACACCCATATCACAAGCAAATAATTTGCTTACTTTGGGGTTAGATCAATTCGTGTAAAAAAACGCGATAATAAATATAAATTTAAAAAAAAATGATACTAATACATAGAAATGCATATATAAATACACAAATATGTTTATTAGATACCTAAAACCAAGAAACACAAATGTTTATCCAACTCGAGCCCCATTGATTCGTAGTAAGGTTCGCTAACCACACGACACGACCAAAGGGGCGGTGAAATATATAATTAATAATTATGTATATGATGCATTTAATTTTTTATAGCATAAGCTAACATAAACAGGTGGCTCCTCTGATGGAAAGAGACAACTATGGTCTATAGATATTAGATACCAAAGATGTTAATGGCGCGTTCTTTCTGTGTGGCAGGATGGTAATGTATATATTTGTCGGCAACCTTACCCTCCAAACCGGAACACGTTACATGACAGTGTCAAGCATTAACGCCATTGCGGCAGGAATAGGTAAGGCGGTGGTGTCATTACCCGGACGAAACGTTGCAAACCTCTACCATTTAGTGCTTCATTATTATTAAAATAATAAAAGATAACCGAACGGGTTTTGCATTAACCGCATATGATGTGTAACATATGACATGATGACTAACGTAATCACTGCGCGCGCTTATTGGTCAATTCAAATAGCGCGCGCTTCCCCGGCGTCCTAATACGCACTTCCGTTGCATTTCATGAAATAACTTACCACAGATGACAGGAAAACCAGAGGAACGATGTTACACGTCAAACAGGTTCCCTTTCGCATCTACACATATATGTGTTTTTAAGGTAGCATTGTTAATTTAAGGACTACCACAAAAGGATTCCCAAAAGATAAATGTATTATGTCCTTGTTCAACTGTGCTCAATTAGGGCAGGCGGTGTGTGGAACCGCGATATTCTGACTGCGTGGGAACACCTTGCTGTTTCACCCTTTATACGCTTTACAAAACAAAGCAAACGTCAAACGAAAACGTTTCTTTGTTTATCGATGTGTTACACTATCATCTGCTGTTATTAAATTTAAATTGTGTTAATTTAGGGTATCCTCTCTCGTAGTATCATTTTAAACGTACGAAAGTATTTTATTCTGTCACCAGTTTTACCTCGCAGCCCACTGCGTGATCAGTTTTTTGGCCAATACATTTTTCCGGGATATAAAAGCAGGCTGCGTGGAAAAACTAAATTTCATTCAATTTCCTTAAGGCCTTTTGGGGGATTACATATATCCACACAACAAACAAAACACAAATTTTAAGTAGCAAAGTCGAATTAATGCAGATCTATCCTCTCTTTTAAGTTGGACCCAACAATAGATTTCATTGCAATCGGTTAAGTGGTTTCGAAGATTAGCGCATACGAATAACGTGACGCGGGATTTTAATATATAAAGATAAAATTAATAATTATTTAGTTCGAATCACTTAACTGCATTTCGAAAGTTCGCTGTGCGAATTAAAAATATATTTTTAAAACATCTCACGGGAACTCTTAATATACAAGATAAAAAATAACATATACTATTATTATTGAAAGTCGCTAAAGGCGCTATGTATACTTCCAATAATAATAATAACCTCTAAGAATTATATCTCCAGAAACAATTTATATTGGTAAATCTTGTAAAATATATTCTATATTATATTTTTGTATTTTAATGAAGGCTATTTCACCAAACCTTTTTATTCATGACGTATCATAATTTGTATTATGTAATGTTTAGTGTTAGATATGGAAAGAGAATAATTTAACCAAATGCACGATGCGATCGAGATTCGAGAGCGACTGCGTTGTGTTAGGGCAGGTCAAGAATTTAAGCGTTTTGAGGTAAAATTTTATGATCACACGCTTCTACACTTTACTGTTGTTCTAATGGACCTTCAACAAGCGTAACCATTTCGATGAGAAATACATTTTTGGTAGTGAATGTTATTGTTTGTATTGACATTGGAGAATTTCAAGTTGCATCTCAATCGTCTTAATTTACAACAATATAAGCAATATTCATCTATCTATATAAAGTTTCAGATTTGTAAATTTGACAAAAATCTTGACTGAAGAAATATTGGTCCATATAACTCTTATAAATTATAAATAATATTGTATATGCGAAAGTCTGTTTGTCTGCCAAACCGATGTTTTTTTTTTCAAAACGCAAAGGAGCTGAGGGGCTTCATCCCCTATTTCAGCCCCTTGTATCAAAGTTTATATCGATGACATGTTAAATAATATTCAAGTAACAGACGTACCTATAAATTGTTCTATATTGTTCCCTCATACAAAAAAACCAACCGTAAGATGAAATATATGAAATTGTTTTGGAAAGAATGTTTCACAAGTGCTAATTAAATAAACGTACGTGGTGATGAATGTAGTGAAACTACAATTAAGGCTAACGTTAGCCTATTAGCTTCTACGCAATGTTTTCACACCAGTTTTGTTTTACGTGGATTTTCAGATCAAGCATTCTTAATCTCAAAGCTTCTCCACGCTTTAATGGCAATTGTGTGAGCTATTATTTAATCGACTATTTCACGATAAGTGTTTTATAGCTCCGTCAATTGTTCCAGCTTGAGATTTACACCCTTGCATTCATTGTGTATTGCACTAAATTAAACTCACGTGCAACTTGAGCATGTACGCGATCACGTTTTGAAGTGAACTCAGTGTAGACAACAGCTAATCGTGCAGCGTCTATCGCAGTCAATTAATCTTAAAATGTTTGTATGTGACTTTTGACGTGCCGTCCTGATTCCGTGTTGCAGTGACGAGATACGGCAATATTTTACACATGATTAGAGCGGCGCACACAGCCGCTGTGTGGCTAAGCAAATTGCGCCGAACTCGACGCGAAGTCACGATTTGAACTTCGCGGGAACCCGGGGAAATTTCTAGAGAATTCCAACGTAAATGCTACAACGGATATAAATGGCAGTATTATTGATGTTAATGTTAAGGAGAGATATAAAGAATCGTTTAATAACATGCACGATGCAAAAATAACAAAATTCGATAGGACTTAATGCATATTCCGTACATCAGTATTATCAAGTGCTTACTTATTCAAATTAGACGACGTTCTTAAGCCGATTATATCGCGTAAAGGATAAGGAAGTCTCGGTGTACTATCTTGTCATCGCGGAGTGGGCACTGCCACCATGCAGTTGTGTAGGATAAATGTATGTAACTTACTATAGTTCTTGTTAAAACATATTTATTACAGTCGTTTCTGTTCTTATTGGATCTATTGTATATTTTATGGGTAACATTAGTGAAAAGCGACCAGCTTTAACCTCCTCGCGAACATTTTATCGTGTATCTTTAAGTGTGAGAACTGAATTGAAAAACAGGAGTACCTACCTGGTAACAAAAACACATTACTATTCCGTATAGTAACGATCTGGGCAAATTTTCGCACGTAGCTTCGCCGGCTTTTTAGTATAGGTATCGAAGGATCATAATTTTAGATTAGGCTTAAAATGAAAAATGTTTATAATTTTCGTTTTGTTTTATTTTGTGGTTAATTCTTAGGTGTCCATTTTTAGGTATGTGCTTAGGTTACGATAGGACTAACATGTTCCTAAGGAATAAAAGTCCTTTAAAAAAACAGATTTAAAAAATAAAAAAAAAGATATAAATGTGAAATATGGGAGGTCTGTGAATCGTACTTAGCACTTATAACATGTTTGCTCTGAAAATATAGATGGAAATTATATATTTTGTATATAATTTCCATCCATTTCCATTTGTTCTTAGTTTTTAAGCGGTATGTATTGTAGTTGTTTGGTTTCTTGTTTTCAAAACCTGATGGTTCATTGAAAAAGTTAAGAAAAGAGGCAGGTCTGAATGTTATTTTGAACGTGACATATTATACAACAGTTTCCCGTGAAGATTGCAAAAATATTGCCATACAATGTTTTCAATGGCATTTCACAAAGGTTTTTAGTTGTTTTTGATTTTTACAAGTATTTTACGCGATCTTTACTAAATGTGAAGCGATTTTAGTGTCATTATTTATTTGTTTGATAAATTAAGTTACATTATGTGCTTATTTACTTTGTTGGCTCCAAAATTGTTTTATTGGCAAAAAATAATACAAATGAATGAATGAATAACTAAATATTGTGAACGAATACTGTCACTCGCTCCGATTTAGCATGGGTGAAATTTACTACGGCGCGACCCGAGTTTTTGACTACATTGTAAAAAATTGTTTTTTTTTTATTTTTATACAAAAGTTTTCAAAGTAACTTTTACTACATGGGGCATTACATCCTTAGTCCTTACCACACGGATGAAAACACACCATCCGAGGGTCACCTCTTTCCTTTAACTTGTTATCTTAAGCTGGAGACTGACTTGTACTGTTTCTTTGTAATAATAATATGACTGGACAAATTACACGAATTGATCTAACCCCAAAGTAAGTTTATTTATTTATATAAATACATATATAATAATTTTATATATTAAATAAACACCTAAACCAAGAAATACAAACATCTATGCTCAATGTACAATTTGAAGCGATCTTGTAATAATACGGCGATTAGACCGTTTTTTAGACTCACTAGTACCGTTTGTTTGTAATGTATCATCCGAGTTTTTTGGTTAAGTGTACTCAAAAGCGTAATTAGGCATTGTACATATAGTGCTACAAAAACTATCTAAGTGAGAATGACAAACCTTATCCAAATTTGTTTCGTTTTAAGAATGAAATAGTAAGCGAGATAACAGATGTATTAATTAATACAATATGTTGAATAATATAGCAACTTAAAGCTTGTCCTGTTGCTTCCATTCTTGTGATAGTTAATGTTTGAAAGACTACTAACAGCACCACCGCCTTCAATGTAATACTGGCCTAATATAAAAAATACCAAAACTAAATCGTTTCCAAGATATAACCTATCCTATGTTAGGTTATTACTTCTATACTATTCCATTACTAACATAATATAATTACGTAAAAGTGAGTTTGTTTGTTATCTTTTCACGGAATTACTAAATCTGTCATCATTCATCAGGAAATATTTGCTACTTGTCGCCTAGAAAAACGTACTGTTCCCGAGGGACAAAAAGCCGCAAGCCAAGCCACGGCGATAGGTAGTTTGCTTATAAATCAGGTTAATTTGCAGGTGTTGACCGCTGCCCCATTCAAAGTCGACCTAATGCAATCACAAAAAATATAATTGTTTCTGATACCGTAATTTAATAACATAATTAATATCAATCAAGTGTCATCATCTGAATAAAAATGGTAGCCTCTGTTTTTATAATTACAGCAAATGTTTGTTCGAAGCGAGCTTGTGTCAATAACTTGTTTTAATTATTCGATATTCTTAGCGCCTTGTTTTTTTTTCAAATACGTTGAAGTGTGGCGGCTGGCGACACGTTTGTTAGCTCGCATTTTATGAATTGCCTAGCACGGAGGCAAATAGTATATTTTTTTAATATGCAAACAAGCCGTTGGCTCTCCTAATGGAAAGAGAGACCATCGCCTATAGGCACCAAAGATGTTAATGGTGCGTTACTCTGTGTGGGGGGATGGCAATGCCACATTCATAAGTCTACTGGATACCTTACCCTCCAAACCGGAACACGGCTATTGCGATAGGAATAAGTAAGACGGTGGTACCAAATACCCGGACGAGACTGAGGAACCCAACCACCTAGAAGTCACGATTGTCCCTACCTGACACGTATAGCCAATCGGTCGCCTGTTACGGAAGTCGCATATTCTTCAAATAGGGCCTTGATCAAAAAGTCTGCTAAATTTCTATCGTGGTGTTATAAAAATATATTCTACCGGATGTTTACGTAACGATGAGAAGAAAGTCATTTATTTTGAGCAATTATTTTTATTGAAAGACACTGCCTGGGAAAGGACATGTGTCCAATAATATGCCGACAGGCATATCATGTGTTACACATCTTTATAATACCTTTGTAATGAGATGGCTATGGCTGAAGAGACCGGAACGACGGGGGAAAACCACTACCTCTCTTAACACCAACATAAAGTAACATCTCTGCTGTTGCGGTTCGTTTAGTTTGTTAGGGTACCGGAAACTTTAACCCGCCTATTCGTGAAATCATGGGAGTACAGAATCAGAATGGGTATTTGTCTTCTAACCCGCAACGCGATTCTTGCGGAAATATTTACCATACAATTCTCTTCTACGGGACTAATTGTCGACGAGGGTGTTTCCGTACGGGTACGAATTCATCACCAGTTCTTCATCAAATTAAAATGGGACCATACGGGAAGTGTACGCTCTCAAACAAAAAAGAATTTTCAAAATCGGTTCATAAAGGACCGCGTTCTGAGGTAACAAACATTAAAAAAAAAAAAACATACAGCCGAATTGATAACCTGCTCCTTTTGGTTAGTCGGTTGAAAAGAGCTTATTCATTCTCGAAAGGCAGGCAACACAATTGCAAGATTTTTAGTGATACATTCGCTCAAGGGCGTGAGTGATCTTTTATCATCAGGTGAGGCTTTCTGTCTTTTCTCCCCCAAATCTATACAAAAAATATGCTAAGCGGCTGACCCTGCAGGCCATCCCTGGAACTTCCCGCTACATTGAAGTACTTTAAGCATAAGGAAGCAAAAACTATACCTAAGAACTCTTTGAGCTCAAAAATCTAAATTTGTAAAAAATACAGCATTTTGATTA
>DWBA01000280.1:0-14519 GCA_018236825.1 Apodemia zela | reverse complement strand
GTTCCCGCGGGATTCACCAAAAACTTTTATAATGCAGCGGGCTGCACGCTGCAGCTAGTATTATATAAAAACATTAGCTTTTTTCACTTCTTACCCATATAAAATTCATCTGTGCCAAATTTAATACACCTGCAATCGCGTAATTTTCATAAGAAGAGGTTCAACATGTTTGCTTCACGCATTAATATATAGATTATAGATGATAGTGAAAGGTATGAGTATTTATCAATGAAAGGACTCTCAGAACTCAGTCTTGTCGAGTGAAGTACTGTACGTTTGTCCTGCGTGTACCAGTGTATCTATACTTTGGTTCTGAAGTAAAACGTGCGTTGAGTACATATACTATGTTCTTTTGTTTTTGCTGCTGGAGTCTTCTTTCATTTTGTACCTTTGTTGAGTTTCTTCATTTGTTATGCTACTATTCTCTTTTTAGTGGCATTGCAGGGGTCATAAACATATAAGAGTTTGCAGAAAATTTCAAATTAAATTGCCTTATTTGAGTTATACATTTTCGCAATGTGATCCCTGAATCTATAAAATACAATTCTCAATGATAAAAGAATTGACGCCTATAAATAATAAAGACATAAGTGATGTTTTGCTGTGATGTGTTGTGCTAGTTTTTAAAGAGCTTAACCCTTATCTTAACCTTTTCAAATTTATTAATGAACTTCTCAAGGCACTATTAACTAAGGCAGCCAGCAAAATTGTGCATATATTATAATTTGTTCTGTTTCTCTTTGAGTGATAAAACATACATTTTATAACACTTGATACACTGTTTCTCTTTAATAATAAAACCCATGTGCCAAGGTTTAAGGGTGAACTACACACCATCAATCAATTCATATCTATTCCACCAATACATTTGATATAAAACTTCTCCAGTTTTTGAATACGCACTAAAGATTGCAAACGTGTCAATGTTATCTGGTTGCGTTTCGGAGTTTTTCCCTTTTTGTGATTGATGATTACTCGCAAATCCACCAACGATAAAATGCGGATGTAAGCGAATTTATATACCGACTTGCTTAACGATATCCCTCAGGGCTTATATTGTTTCAGCATTTTTTGTCACATGAGTGTATTAAATGGCATTGTAAGGGTCGTTGTATGTTACAATGAGATTTAAAATATACACTTAAATTGTGATTTTTTTTCAACTTGTTTCTGCTTGACATTTGTCTATATAACAAAGGACACATTAACTTATATTCACGAAGGATACACATATTTATGATAATCGCACATAATTGAATTAGTGTGCCCTTTATTGTATAACGGCAACAGCAACGTTACAGTACAGTGTTCTTTTTCAAGTCACAAAACTTCAACCGAATCGAAACGTTTAGAGCTTTCACACATATAAATACAATACAACGTCATGTCGTGCTGCGAAATGTGTAAGAACCTTAAACGCTTCGATTCAATTGCAGTTTTAACAATACCAATACATACCGGAATGTCTAGGGTCCGTCACTTTAAAGCTTGTTAGACGAACGCTGTTTAGATCATCTGCTGCTGGTTCTGTACCAACGCAGCAAAGTTTCAAATTATTTTATAGATTCAGGCGTTACTTTACGAAAATCCATAATTCAAAGACGAATTCATTGTATTTTATTTTGCAAATTTCCGCGATATCCTAGATATAACTCCTGTGAAAACCAAATGTAGTATAATAAAGGAATGGGACGAAGTTAGCTAAGGTATGAAAATTAAAGAAGACTTAAAGGAAAAGAATGGGTCATCTTTTTCTAAAGATCTAATAGATCAAATCTATAAGATTTCCAAAATTTGCAAAACAAAATATCTAGATTTCGTTTCAAATTAGTCTAACGCAAGCCACTATCAGGTCGACCGCGCCAGGTGTTAATGATGGTAATGCCACATGAATTAGTTCACCAGCTACCTTATTCATTAAACCGGAACACGACAATGACAAGCACTGACGCTTTTTTTCAAAGCTATGCGTAACAGAAATTTAAAGAGTTTTTAGGAATTCAAGCATATTTTGTAGATTAGGTCTTAACCTGAAGCGTGAGAGTTCAGGACAATTTCACAGTTGATAAATTTTACAAAAATATCTTTAATCCCCGAAAGTGTAAGCAGAGATGGAATTAGTGTATCCACAATTTAATTATGGTGTAAGGTATAGTTAAATAAATTCTATATTTTATGTTACATTATGCTTACTGATACTACTCTGTACTACTCTCTATTATTATATTACTATGTACTGGAATAGGTTTATAAATTACATTGTCATCTATATAGAAAGTTTGGATGGACGGATGGATGTTTGTTGCTCAATCACGCTAAAACCACTGAACCGATTTAGATGAAATTTGACACACGGATAGATGATGACCTGGAATAGCACATGGGCTACTTTATTCCGAAAAAATGAGTCGTTCTTGCGGGATTCACCAAAAACTTTTATAATGCAGCGGGCTGCGCGCTGCAGCTGGTAATAAATATATCGCAGTATTATTCGGGATTCGGTTTATTACTCCTACACCACGCCACCGTACATGGCGACCCTGCCGACGGACTTTGCCCGGGCGCCGCGAATTTGAAACTATCCCATAATATGGGACGAGTGCAACTGCAATCTTATTGTTGGGAAAACAACAGTCTATTGAGGAAACCGTTATTCTACAAAATGCAACTGCTAAAGACAACACATCCACGACGGAGGAAATACGTTTCTATATGACTACTACAAATACGATTCTGACCGTAATTTTATTAATTATTTTACTTGGCGTGCTATTCTTAGAATGTGCCAAAAATTGAATAAATAAAGAAATTACGTTTTACGTGCCTATTTAGCAGTTTACACTCCTCGGTTCACTTATTCTGGTGTGATCTGATAATTCTACTACTTTTCGTATCGAGAACGGGTTACGAAACTTTGCCATTACGCGTTGTCTCTGAGGGAAGCCCTAACCTATACTGCAGTAATTATTTTTCGAGCCAGATTCCAGACCTAGAATTGTTTACATCTTGTTCATTGGCAGAAACCAGTGGACTGGCATTGAACACGCTTCATGGTAAATGATCTCCAATAAAGGCTCGGTAAATATACTCAAACTAATCTGTTTATTGGCCTGTCAGCCCTTCTATAAATTGATATGATAATGACAATAAAATACTATAACTTTAGTGATGAGGCATCGATCAATCGGCGAAAATTCTCATTAGCTGTATTTAATAGGGCGCTTGTACAGTCAACAAAATACACTATCTTATCCGAGCATCTACAGAGAATTTTATCCTTAACGGCTATTGTCTTAAGAACTACCATCGCATGCCTCTTTTGACGGATGTATGAATTATCGTTTCTCAGGATTTTAGTCAACGCTCGAGGGGACTCGAACGACAAATGACGGTGATCGTTTATCTTCTTAACTGTCAACGGAGCCAATCAACACACGTGAAGAGCCTTCAGCCCTTCGAATTTTATGTTTGAACATCGTCCTATTACATGGGCAATAAGGTTGGAAATACTTAATTTTTCACGACACGACCGATTTAATTTGATCTATAAAAGTGTGGAAAATATCTTATTCTATTATAAACACGCAGGTCTCGTCATATTGGATAGGAAGTTGCATTGTTGTCAAGACTAGCAATCGTTGGTAAAACGCTTTATCAATCATAAAGGGTTGTAAAATACTTTCTATTTTTTTTAAATATGTCTCACAAGTATGTTTATTGTCTAGATATATTAAAATACCGTGTCACGATGTTCGTTTGCGTTAATTTTCGAAACCCCTGAACCGATTTCAATGAAATTTTGTAAACATATGTATTTAATGTTTGGGCCAACTTAAAAGATAGGATAGTTTTTATATCATCCAACAGACATATTCACTATAAATAATTTATATGGCAAAACCAGGTTTACCGGGTCAGGTAGTAAATTATAAAGATATACATAATATAGTACAGATTAACTTAAAATAACAATATTAATAACCCAAATTTTTAGCATTCCGTATGTACTTTCAATCCTTTAAGGGTGGATTTCTGGAAACATGTAGCCATTGTTTGGTTTTCACATAACTCTGCCGAATTTCATTCAACTCGGTTCAGCGGTTTATATGTGAAAACGTAACCAACAAACAGATAGACAGGCAGACAGACAGGCATAATTTCGCATTTAAAATATTAATATATTATATACTAATATTATAAATGCGAAATAAAGTAGATATTTTGAATAACTATTAGATAAAAATTAAAAACGTCAAAATTTAATCGAGCTATCTAAGAATCTAATCACATAACTAGTACTACTGTATCGTTGCTATTAGACTAATGAAAGACGATAGAATATAGCCAAGCAAGATGCGCCTTACAACTCATTGCGGGATTAAAATTTATCTTTATCCCACAGGGAGTCTTTATTTTTCCGCCATAAAATATTCCTTCACACCAAATTAAGATTAATAATTAAATAGCTGATACAAAAATTATGCTTTGTTGAAAAAAGTTTTATAAATTAAAGGAAAAAAAGGACCTTCACGCCCGTATCTCCGAAGGGGCAGGCAGAGGTACAACTAGTGGACCCACAATTAGCCGAAGATATTTAGTCCCATGTGATAGGTGGTAAGCCTATCACAAACCGGGTACTTTTCCAATCTCGGGCAACGTTGTTTTTGTCTGAAAACTTAAAAAAAACATATTTTTTAAATTTTTCGACCTGGGAATAGAATCCGGGACCTCATGTGGTCAATTCTAACACCAGACCAATACCCCAGAGGAGATAAATAAAATTAAATAACACTTTTTAATGAATATCTCCATGAAAATACGCCAATCTTACATGCACCGATCTTTAGTTAAACCACAAGATTAAACGTACACACGATTACACTACATTAACGAGTATGTAGAAAGCGTTAACTTAAGCTTGTGGCTATATACCTTCTAAGCGAATAGTATTAAACCACTTACAATTTAAGCATTTGAAAACCACGTTTGTGTCTTAAACTTATTCAGGTACTAGCTGCAGCGTGCAACCCGCTGCATTATAACGGTTTTTGGTGAATCCAACGGGAACAAAACAAGTCATTTTTCCGGGATAAAAATTAGCCTATAGGTATGCTATTCCAGGATGAAATTTAGCACCTTTGTGTGCTAAATTTCATCCAAATCCGTTCAGTGGTTTTTGCGTGATTGAGCAACAAACATCCATCCATACATCCAAACTTTCGCATTTATAATATTAATATAGATTTTGGATGGTATTATGGGAATCAAACCCGAGACCTCATGTCAGGTCTCGGGTTCTAATAGTAATAATGTACATCTATATAAATAAAATTGAATCCCTGAAATGTTTGAACGCTCATAACTTTGAAATAAATGCACGAAATTGGATAAGTAATTCTTTTGGTTGTTGTTAGGAAAAGGTTTGTGTAGAAGAAAATATTTGGAAAGTTTTTTTTTTAATATTACTATATGAAAAGTGAATGAATGAGTAAGACATTTAATATTGGGAGAGATCTTCAATATTTAGGAACAATTAATATTTGTAATTATATTACATAGTCATACTTAGTGCCGGCCCGAGGCAAGTCTTAAGATGGAGCGAGTTCCACTTAATGCGCCCCCCTTGTTTGCCTAGTAATATCAAATCAAAAACACACCGCGCCACGTCATCGTCGCCTGTGGTCCCAGCGTGGCGCTGCGACTCTCAGCCAATCGCCAATGTACCAGGCTTGAAGGGCTAACACGCATATTTTTGCACGCTGTACAGATGTCGAATGCTCATGTAGCTGCCAAAGCTATAATTTGGATAATTTGACCACTGAGACGCCCCCTGGAGTTGGCCTTGGGCGGCTTCATTTGCCCTATGGTAGGGCCGGCCCTGACTCATACTGTATATTACATATTTTGTCTTATTATTTTCATTAGATACACCACTCGTGTGAAGCCGAGTTGGGCAGCGAGTGATATAATAACGATAATGTAATATGTAATGTACGATAATCATCATTACATAGTATAAAACAAAGTCGCTTTCTCTGTCCCTAACTCCCTTTGTGCGCTTAAATCTTTAAAACTACGCAACGGATTTTGATGCAGTTTTTTTAATAGATAGAGTGATACAAGAGGAAGGTTTATATGTATATATTGTACCCGTGCGAAGCCGGAGCGGGTCGCTAGTAATACATATATGTAAAGAGTGCCGACAACTATATCCATTTATTTGATACTACATCTTAGGAATAATAATTTTAGTCCATACACAAAAAAATTACAACCCTAGAAACTCAATAGTTTATAGGCACAGGATATTTTTTTCGATTGTATAATTTTTACTCAGGTTGTCATTTCTTTGTTAAAATACAAAGATCAAGTACTACGGCATATTAATAGTATCCTAAATGATTTTCATTCATTATTTAGTACTTACTGCGACGGCTTACGAATAGTATCATAAATGATAAAGTAACAGCGACGCGGCTCTTGATATTATTAAACAAATATTGCAAAGGTGTTTCAAGTTTTGTATGATATAAAAATGAATTAGTTTATTTAAAATTAGATTTTTTTATTATTTTACTAGTACAAAGTATTCATTTAGACTAGTAAGAGCCGTGTATAAAATTAAACTGATACGGTAGTCGGCACGTTGTATATATATATATATTTATTACATTATATCCGGTTCACACTGGCTACATCGCAGATACCGCGTGATTATATTTCTTTTATAATGTGTTTAGAGTGCCACTAGCGCCACTACCCTTTCCAGTTATAGTGCCGTAAATAAGTGCGACATATCGACATATTATATATCGATGGGTCCCAAGAACAAAATCTTATTTGAAAATTAAGACAAAATCTGTTTTATTATTAATTAATATTAAACACGCAAAAGCTACATGGCAATATTTTTCTTATATTTATTGGTTCATATAGTTTATTGGTTTATAGTAAATGATTGTATTTTTATTTCCACAAAAATTCTAATAAAATTAGTAATTTTGGTAATTTTCCGGATACGATTTTGTTCTTGAGGACCGTCGAAATATTTGTCCCTGTCGGGAATCGAACCCCAGCCCCATCGATGCGTAGTCAGGTTCGCTAACCATTTGACCAAAGGGGCGGCCAACACATCAGATAAATATTCATTTTATGACTTACTAACATTACAACCATTTTAAAAATGTTTGTCTGGCCGTTTCTATGTATGTAGGTATATATGTCCCGTTATAACTCAAAAAAGGCTCGACCGATCTTGATGACAATTGGCACAAGAACACAGAACAAGTGAACCAACCAAACATATCTTTTAAATACATGTAATATAATATATGTAATATAATGACTTGAGAGATTTTGTTGGTAGATTACTTTGACCTCTAACACGACTTTGTCTTATTTTGACCCTTTATCTATAATGCGGGTCGTATTAAAGATAAATAGTGTCGTAAATGGAATAAATAACTCGTCATTTTAAATATTTTATCTATATTATGGTTTCTATAGCGAATAAGCAAGGCATATAAAATAGTAATAAATCAGTCGGTTCTTCTAGTGGTAGGGGACCATTTCTTTTGGACGCCACAAATGTAAGTTATTGTAAAATGATGCGTTGCTAACTAACCGGGTCGCATGGACTATGCTCAGCCCATAGCCCCCGTTTTGGTCCGGGCTGCCTTTCAAGAATAGACCAACTGCCGTTTTCCAGGCAGGTTGTAAAGAGCAACCGATTGGCTATACGTGTCACTACCATCTTGACTACTAGGTGGTAGAGTTCCGCAACATCTCACCCGGGTATTTGGTACCACCGCCTTACCTATTCCTGCCGCAATAGCGTCTATGATTGTCATTGTCATGTTCCGGTTTGGAGGATAAGGTAGCCGGTAGACTTTTACATGTGGCATTGCCATCCCGCCTCACGGATAGCAACGCACCATTAACATCTTTGGTGTCTATAGGCGATGCTTTCTCTTTCCATCAGGACAACTGCTTGTTTGCTATCTAATGATATTAAATAACGCAATTATTTATTATGCTTTAGTAGCAGCTTAGATTATTACATTTACATATATTTGACAGACAATACACCTCTGACAAAAATACAAACTGTTAGAAGACTAAAATAAAATAAGTCCTACGTACAATTTATCATTATGAGAGGTTCCCATAATCTTTATTCATAAGAGTAACATTGTATTTATAATAAGTAAATAATATAATCATATTAAATAACCGTAACATTTCAGGTAATAAAAAATGCCGTTATGTGTCAATTATAAAGTTACAAAAATGATTTAATGTTAGCAGTGTAAAACTTATTTTCTCGAAACGTTTGAAGTTTAAGTTCAAATTATGAAATACACAAATCATTGTATGTACATTATATAGTCTTTACGATAAACCGAGCTAAGCACACAGAGAACTTATCGTGAGAGCTTATCTTAAATCATCTCATACAACATCGAAAGGTCAATTTGATGTTGCAATGTTATCACAATTTCATGTTGTCATTTAATCACAATTTGATGTTGTCATTTAGTCACGCGGGATTTACAAAAACTAACTAGGTACCAAAAGGGGCTGCTTGGCGCGTTGATAGTAAACCGTTGCACACCATATGTGGTAGAATATTTTAAGTAACTATAAATTATTATCTGTAATAACTTTTAACATGGGAAATCCATATTCTTGGAATTAAATGACCTTTCTTTCTTTCTTAAATATATTTTTTTAAATCTTTTACATAATTATTCCCATAAATAGCTTACATACCTACGTACTTTTACACCAAATCAATTTTATATAGGCACGTGCCATACAGACTTGCGTTGCTTTCTCTCAATTTGTTTATATCGTATTATTATGATAGCAAATAGGAAGAAAAACTGATGGCACAAAATTAATTTTCAGCTTCATTATATTAGTAGATGTTATCTATATTTGATGTTAAATTTACAATTTCTGTGTATTTTGTAATAAGCAAATTGCACTGTTGAATCTAGAAATTAAGCGCATTCAAACAAAGATAATCTTCAGCTTTATATTAAAATATATGTTCTAAAACACAACACAAAAAACGTGATTATAATATGTAATTATATTATTAATTGTAATTAGATGCAAGTGTTTGCAATTATGAAATCAATAAGCATGAATTGCGAAGAATTGAATTTGTAATTATCACGTTGAAAATAGATTCCGTGTCTCTTACGTGTTCCCACAGTATTTACGGCCGATAGATTTTATAAAAACAAATGATGTTTTCTAAGCGGTTAATTATGGCGGCCCTAATAGTCGGCGACCGGCCGACCGTAGATATAACCATCAGCAGCCGTGATGACGCCGGTTGTGACGCAAAAGTGACTTGTTAGAAACCTCTGATTCTCCATTTGTTTAATGTAATTATTACTTAAAATTGCGTAATGCAATAATATCAGTTACATTAAGCGCGAGGAAAGTCAATAAAAATGTTACGTATGGGACGAAAATATGTACGAATTTTATTTACTATAAATAAAATAAATACTTAAATACCTCCCAGGGAGAAGACGACAATGCTACGTACCTATGATGCGTAAGCATTTCATTTGTTTATTGTTAAATAAAATAAATGCTTACGTACCTACCTTCTAGAACCTAGATGATAGACATCTGTCTTGCTCGAGTTTGGTATCTTACTATTGGTTTTCATGCTGCAATAGTGTCAATGTTTGCCACTATCGTATTCAAATTTTGAAATTAAGTAAGCCTATAAACATTTATGTGTGCGACATTAATTCCTGCCACAAAGATGGCAACGAGCCATTAACATGTCTATATATGCGATTGTTATTTCTTTCCATTAAGACAGCCATCTGCTTGATTGCTAATCCATGGTATAGAAAACAATGAATAAATAAATAATAATATATAGTATTAAATCAAACTATAGGCGTTCAAACATCTAAATGGTGGAAGAATCATTAATTTTAATTAATATATAAACAAGGATATCTTATGTAGGATACAAATTGTAAATATATACTCCGCGATAGATATTTACAATTCGTAGGGAGGAAATTAACTTGGCAATTACAGCCTGTGTAATCATTTAAAATAATTTGATAGGTATTTAATTTTTTTCTAATCTTATTTCTCCGAAGTGCCTACAATTATCTGTCCCACAATGAAATTTAAGGAGATTGTGTCAACGATTGACTAAAATATATACAAAAATAAACGTAAAACATTGCTTTTTCTAAATTCGGTTAAAACGCGTCAATTACTCATGATTATTAAGTTCGATAAAATCAGTTGCGAAAAGTGATGAAATCAATCGCAGACAGACGAGGAAAAGTCAACAGCTAACGGCGTAAACTAGTTTTGAGTGTAAGCACTCAAAACTAGTTTACGCCGTATCGAGTGAAGCCACATAAAATGTCAAGAGAATGTTACATACAAGTATAATAAAAGGAGAAAATAAATCAAAATTTTGTTTCCTAGGATATATGGGTACAGGTAGTACAAATAGGTACAATAATACTATTTTTTATTACAATTCTTAAGATAGCTAACAAATTTTCCCCTGTGTTGGTCCAGACCCCCTTTGAAGAATGAACCATCTGTCAGTTCGTAAAAAGCAAACGATTTGCTATACTTAGCACTACTATCGTGACTACTAGGTGGTAGATTTCCGCAGTCTCGCCCGGGGATATGGTACCACCGCTTACCTATTCATATCACAAAAGCGTCAATGATTATCATTGTTTTGTTCCGTTTCGGAGAGTACGGTAGCCGGTAGACATTTGCATGTGGCATTGCAAAAAGAGAAATAATATAGCTTTTAACAGGTGAAACAATTTTGAAAATCAGTCCTCTAGTTCCTGAGATTACTTCCTACGAACAAACTTACAAACTTCACGTTTTTACGACGAAATTCAACCATAGACTAAACAATTAAATCTCATTTGAGTTTGACAACCGACATTAACAGTAACGAACATGGTATAGGTACATGTGTCTGTATATTATCATCTATGCCATATGAATTAATTGTGTAAAAGGTAAAAATATTATATATATAAAAAAAATTAGTGAGTGTAATGTTTATTTTTGTTAATTTAATGTATTTCTAATGCAATATGCATTAGAAATGCATACATTAAATATATTAGGTTACTGCAGTCCTCCGCAATGTAAACATTAACTATGCCAAATTTCATAATCCACCGTTTTTTTTCAAATTCAAAATTCTTTATTCAAATAATCCTTTACAGGCACTTTTGACGAGTCGACATTTTTTTACTACCATCGGTCCGGAACGTAGTCGCACACGTTCGCGTAATTGTCTCAAAAAGTAGTACATTTTTTTCCATCACGTATTAGTATGTGGATATTAGTATTCGTATATAATATTAGTAAAATAATTGTCTGTCAAATATCCTACTTTATAATTTCATTAACGTTTTCGTCACTTACAATGAGGATAGATCTCTGTACCTACGCTTTAAAATCTTCTCAAGTATAAACTATAATATTCCCACGTGTAACGCTTTAAAATCACGAGAACTGTATTGGTTTTCCAAAGCAAAAGTATTACAATAGCGATGAGCTATGCTTATACGGATACAGAATTCATTTCTCACAATCAGCGTCCATTGATATTACGGACGCTTGCCGACTGCGCAGCAGCTGTTAACACACACGTCTGACAGTTATTTTTTAACTGGTTCTAAATAAAGATACCACATCACACACATACATACCGATCATCAAAAATCAAAAACATTCCTTTGAACCGTTCATGCCGTACATAGACTAAAAATCGAAATCACTCCGTGGTCTATCAGTATCGGTTTCGGCAATTTGTTCTAAATAAGTTTTTTAAGTTTTTCTGGAAACGTAACTTGACTAAGACTAAATCGGCACCTTATATCTATCAGTTATAGTGGCGTTAATTGCGTAATCGCTACATAATAAAAAAAACAAAGTCACTTCCCGCTGTCTGTCCTTATACTTAGATCTTTAAAACTACCCAACGGACTTTGATGCGGTTTTTTAATAGATAGAGTGATTCAAGAGGAAGGTTTATATGTATAATACATGTATATTATAATCCCGGTAACTAGTATTAGTATATGTTAAACGCTACCTGAATTGTTACATAAACATGAAGGAGGTTTGTTAGGTTGAATTTAGGTCCCACACCTACAACAAGGACCCTCGCAACGGGTTTCATCGACTAGGAAGTTACCTAAAATCGTGAGTGACACTGCAATGACACAACAGATACTACTTCACGGCAATATAATAGTCGTGTTAATTTGTCGTAAGCAACGTGCATACCGCTTTATACCAGCGGCACTCTATCACTTGTCAATAAGTATTTGATAGGTAAGCCACGTTACACAATGAGGTTTTATACCGCTGGCCCATCGTAGGTGAGTTGCACTTCTGTCTGTCTACGGTACGACACGGTATTTCTTTTTAGACTGAAAAATGCTAAAATTATACAAATTAAAGTATAGCACAAAAGTTGTCCCCATGGGCCGAGGCTTTTCCTATATATATGCTTTGGCTGAAATAGCGAAAAAACATTTGAGATTACATGGAGGACAAAAAAGCCTGGGAATGATTGCTCCTCATACCAGTCTCTGATAATTTTGTAATTGACTAAAAATTGTAATTTAATAGAAAAAGACAAGCCCGCTGAGTTTCTTCCGCCGGATCTTCTCAGTGCGGATCCGGTAGTAGCTATTTCATTGTCGACCCGACAAAAGTGCCTGTAAAGGTTGATTTGAATATAAAAATTTGTATATAGTTCGTAAAAAAAGTATTTTCACGCCCGTATTCCCGAAGTAGGCAGAGGTACAACCAGTGTACCCACGATTAGCCGAAGATATTCGGTCCCACAATGTGATAAGAGGCAAGCCTATCGCCAACCGAGCACTTTTCGAACCTGGGACTTCGTAACTTTTACAAAAAAAGCTCAGTTTCCAAATTTTATTTATAATACACAGTTTCGTAAGTCAACAATTTTAATTAATTCTTGAAGAACTGCTTTCTAGTGTAAAATATAAAAAAACATTTATCAAGTACTTAATTACGTCTCATTAATAAGCCACAAGCTCTTATGCATAATATTATTACAACAAAGTATTCGCTGTATAAAATATGACAATGACATAAATTGCGTATAAAAATAGATAGGAAATACGATTAACAAATACATTAGTTAACGACGCATTAACTGATAAATAATTATTATTTGTCATGAATTTATTTAAAAACATTCATAGTTAAACTATTTTAAATATTTTAATGTGTTACATAGGTACACTACGAATATATTTTTTAGATCCTACAAAAGTAATAAATTGTTATATGTAGTCTATTTTTATGTTAGGTCTAGATATATAAACCTCAATTAAATTTACATAAACATATTTCACATTTATATTTATGGGATAAAATAGTAAATTATGTGTTGTTTTATTATACGACTAGCAGTTACTTGCGTCTTTGTTCGCGTGACCAAAAATAAATGCCACCCTTTGGTCAGTCGGGTAAAAAATTAGCCTATGTCAATCCTGGATAATGTAGCTTTCTAAAGGTGAAAGAATTTTAAAAAACGGTCCAGTAGTTTCGGAGCCTATTCAATGCAAACAAAACAACAGTCAAATCTTTTCTCTTTATAATACATATTTGTATAGATACGGATCACAACACGATCGTTTCCAATGTTTTATGTATTTTTTTTTATGCACATAAATACAAAACTATTATGTGTATCCGGTCTCTTAAGGTTATAAGATAAAATTCTCTTAAAATACTTACTAAAGTAATGGAAAATCATTACTTTAATAAAGATAAATACTGCTTGATTTAAATCATTTATGGGTAATTAGGCTCATTTCCGGTATAAGTAGATAAAATCCGTTACAATTTAAAATACAAGTTTAAATAAACTGAGTTGATCAAAGCACTAGGTCAATATTTTGAGCATGTAACATCACTAGACAGCGTTAACATGCCTGTTGAATTAGTTAAGGCCACCGACCATCCTGCGCGCGCGCATGTCATAAATTTACCGCACTATAAATTACAGAATCCAAACCACGTTTCCCTAGTCTTTACTCATGTCTTATCAGTCAATGTACGTTAAGCTATCATTGAATTTACACGTGTAAGTATGTACGTTAAATATATTTTCTTTTTAATTCATAAAATGATACTAACTAATGGCATTCTTGTCTGTAGTGCCTTACATGTCTATCTTAGTAGGTGTGATGAACTATATAAATTAAGATACTATTACTCTTAAAATAATGTTGTGAAAAAGATATTTTAGAATCTTATATTTTTATCGACACTGACGCACGGCTGAGTTAAAATCTAATTCTAAATTTTACATGGATTTGTGTCATAAAATTAATTTTTGTAAGTTACCCCGTGTTGGTTCGGACTCCTTTGAAGAATAGACCAACTGCCGTTCTGCCAGGCATGTCGTAAAAGGCGATTAATTGGCTATGTGAGTCACT
>DWBA01000279.1:0-14547 GCA_018236825.1 Apodemia zela | reverse complement strand
CTAGTTTTGCGCTCAATTATTTTTACAAAACTTAGTGCGTTATGGCTAACAGTTTGCCTACTGTGGACACAGCCTAAAATGGTTTGATTCTTCCTTTGATTGAGTTTAATTTTGAGAAAAGGGTAATAATATACAATATTGCATCAGTGTTGTGTGTTTGGATGTAGGAATGAAAAGCGACATTCATTTCTAAAAGAAAAAACGCCCTACGTATGGTTTAAGCCTGAAACAAGACAAATTAGTGCAATCACAATTGAAATTGAGTTGAAAGAGTTAAAAATTACCACAATTCATTAATTTTTACCGTACTTTTACGTTATCAAAGCAGTTTATTTGAATCATCTACCTTTAAATGGACATAGGATGCCATATTATACTTAAAACAACGTAATTCTCCTTACCTTTCTATGTTTAAAAAGTAGAGATTATATTTTACTCTTCACATTCACTACAAAGATCTATTTACGTATAACGATTAAAATGACAGCGGTTTGTTTACTGTATGTGCTAGTGGTGCACTCCGCGCAGAGTGTTGCGTAAAACGTCCTATTAGTGACAATGAATTATCTTGTTTTGACAAAATATCAATTAACTATTCTATAATAATCTGTGATGTTAGTCCTAATAGTGGGTTATTATAAAAAGGTTTTTGGAAAAAAAAAATACTTTAAGCACTTACGCAATTGTGACAAGAATATGTAAGGTGGTGGTACTCTCTCTACCTAGTAGTCACGATGGTACAGACATCTTTACCCAATCGTTTGCTTTTTACGAAATGTCTAGCCAGACAATGGCAGATAGCCTATTCTTCAAATACCTCAACATTAGCAAGTAACTGTAAGATCAAAACTAGCAATTCCTTTGTCACAAAGTGACACTATTTCATAGTCACTATCATTATTACTCTAACAATAACATTACTGAAATAACGCGTTCTTTTAATATTAAAACATATTTAACGAAAACGAAAAATGTGGGTAAAAACAAACGAAATTTTTGTATTGGATATCCAATATTAGATCTTAGTTAGACATAATTAAGTACTTTTAATTATAGTGAATGTCACATTTATGATAAATCAAAATATATCATACCTTTTTAATTTAGATATATAACAATATAATAAACTATACAATATTCAAACAAAGAATAAAACATTTTTACACTTACCTACACGATTTTTTTTTATATCCTGACATTATTTTGGAAGATATATTTTTGAAATCGGCTTCACGACTAAAATAATGCAGAACCCTTTAGACTAATATGTCGAAGAACTAAGCTACAACTATTCACGTAACAAAACGTCAATCAAACAAAGCGTTTAAGAGATCTTACACACATAAACACGATACAAAGTCGCGTTGTGCTACGACGTGGCATAATGTGTCGAAAATGTGTAAGAACCTGAAACACTTCGACTCGATTGACGCTTTTTACGTGAATACGGCCCCTGATATTAATGAAAAACTGTTACGTGTTGTGGAACTGTCTCTAGTTTGTCATGTCACTTTCAAACATCAACTGTCATAAAATGACAGAAGAAAAGTGACAGATCTTTTTTATATCATTTAAACAAGCAAATATCTCCCCTAATAGAAGAGACAAACTATCGCTTTTAATGAACCGTTAATAATACCAAAGATTTTAATGAACCGTTGACATCTGTTCATCGAGTTGAAAGACCAGTAAAGTTATGGTTACCTTGACATTCAAAAACGGAATGGAACAGTGATAAGCACTGATGCTATTATAGCAGAAGACGCTGGTACCAAATCCGGGCAAAAAGTTGCAAAACTCTGCCAACTAATAATTGCTTACGACTTTGTTGACTATGAGACTAAGTTGTAGAGTTTTGCAACGTTTCACCAGGGTAGATACCACCGCTTTAACTGTTCCTGCTGGAATAGCATCAGTGATTATCACTGGCTTGATGGGTAATGTGGGCAGTATAACATAAAGAAAAAAAAAATATATCGAATAAAAAAATCCCCGACCCCCATGTTAAAGGGCTGATATGTAAAGACATATTTTAATTGACTTAAAATAAACTCCCACAGAGAGAGAGCTTACCCATTTGGGGAAAACTTAAAAAAAATTAGTCGTAACCTAATAACCTAATTTTGTGTCATCACATCCCTTCTACATGGATGGTAATACAATATTAACATCTTTAGTTTATACATATAATGTATTGTTGTCTCTTTCCATCAAAGGTATCTGCTTGTTTGCTATCCCATGATATGTAAAAAAAATTTGATAAACAACGCTGACATCGTTTATTGACTTCGCTTCGTGCTTGACACTATTTTTTAAAATTCACATATCAAGTGTTTCAAGTGATCAGTTGACTATTATTTTGAAGCGCACTTAGTATCTCCGACATATCGTGATGATTATAAACATCTATCAACAAGTCGTTTGACTAATCAAGCGACTAGTTGACTACAAGAAACGTCTATTTTACTAAACATTTTGACACTGAAATTGTTTGACAACTATTAGGGTGAATCTACACCTTCTCTGAATAACCGGAAAATCGGTAAAACCGGATTTTATTAAGTTTTAAAAATATTGAGCAGGTGTACAACCAACCTTATACATGCATCCAATGCACAATCCACATAATTACATCTTATAGTAACATTAATTAATAAATCTATATTTTAGACACATAAATTCATCTATTTATACATAACACACTATTGCATTCATAAGACGTTAACTAGTATTTTACCGAAGATTTCATTGTTTTAAAATTCATTGCGCATTTAGAATTTTAATTAGTTAATTTCAAAATGTAACACGCAATGTACAGCGAGAATTGGCACGTAGCAATATATACGAATAGTAATGGGAATTTTATATTAATGGGACATTTTATTTACATAATTAATAAATTATAATAATTACAATATATTATAAAACTTATTTATAGGATCTGTTTGCTATATAAAAATGCAAACATTATTTGATCCCTTTATATATGACGGTTTTGTGCATAATAATCGTAACGATAAACGATATTCGCAACACGATCACCGCTGCGTTGAAATTGAATTTTTATGTAGACACACTAAAACTCGTTTTGTGCATTTTTAGCTATTTTATTTCAAAAAAATAAGTTGTAACAACGAAATAATATCAAAAGAATCGGTATTATATTACACAGTAAAAACGTATTGTACAATATATTCTCCACAAGTAGCTTTGCTGTTTCTAATTGAAAAAGACTTATGGGAGATTAATGCAACTTTTTGTTATTTTTTTCTGAAATTGTGCTATCTCTTTTCCATTACTGACATAGTATGAATCAATATACCCTAAATTTGGAGAATTCAGCACATTGGTCTAATCTATTTTATATATTACTATTTGACTACAATACATTTCCATTTTACACTGAATTGACCCGAACAAGGAACTAGAAATATTGAATCTGATTTGCTGTGACAACGATAAAGACCACTAATCGTCAGTTTTAATGTGTTAAATTTTCATTACTATATTTTAAATTCCTTTCCTAATGCCGCTTGCCCCAATTTAAATACTTATACGTCTAGTCATTTAACATAGCATAAAAGCCAAATCGAATGGCTGGAAAGACTCGCTACGTGCCTACAGAGTAACGTTCCAATATTACAATTCAATATCTATTAACTATTATTCACTAACACAGAGTAACAGTAGTTTACAATGTTTTAACAGAATAATATCGAAGGCACTAGAGTACTAGTGGATTAAAATAAATCTTTCTTATCAGATCACTGACATTATTAATAACCTGTTACTATTTTATTGCGTTAACATAATAATTGATTTTTACAGATACATCAATTTAATCAACTATCATATTTAGCCACAATATGTCATCCGCAGCATTTCTATAATGCAATAACAGACATGGCTTGTCTGTGCGATCGACAAAATCGACAGCTAAAATGTTACTGCAATGTTAAAAATCAATTATCATTAACGCACAATTACTATCAGACATTATGATATGATTTTAATTATTGACTAATCAGAAATTCGAACTTTTGTCTTTTCATCGATTTTCAACTGAACTGGAAAATTCGAAAAACCTCGTTGTTGGGGCGAGATTCACATTAAATATTAAAATTCTTATTAATACTGTTTGTTTACAACTACTAATGAAAGAAACCACAAATGGACATGAAACATTTATATTCAAAAAAGAACAAGCAATTATCATAAAAGTACCACACTTAAAACTACTTAATAATTAATCTATTTTTAAGTGTGGTTGCAATTATGAATCTATATACGAAAATGTCTCAAATTTCAAGTAGGTTTGTCTCGTAAATAAAAGTAAGTTCTATTTTTTGTACTATTCAAGTATCAAAAATAGACCATACCTTTTTTTTTCTTACAAAAAAATAGTAATCTCTAGAAAGACATTACTTTTTTGGTGAAACTCACATAGTCTTTTTTGAATATAAATTTTAACATTTAATACAAATATGACATTTCATTATGAGGCAGTATCGTGTTAAGATTTACCAGATAATTAATAACTTAGTAATTGTTTTATAGTGTCTCTTGGAGAAATTGGGGTGTTAGGGGCTTTAACACTTCCACAATATTATACTGGGTTACACATAGCTCTCAACATGAGCGCTAGTGGACGGATCCTAGAAGGATGCTTCCACAAGATAAGTCCCATCCATTGCAACACCTGTCTGATTGCCTTGGACTGTGCCACCTGCTGGAATGTATTTACCGCATGCTTGCTGAAAACAAAAACAAAACTGTTATTTCAAATTATTTTTCTTTATGGCACGCACGAATATGCATTTGCCACTAACGAGGGATTTTAATTTAACAACGTTAGAATTAAAAAGTTTTAAGTGATGTACACAAATTAAAACTTTCAGTTTATAAAAATAAATGTTTGACATGATTAATAAGACAACTGATGTTTAACAAAAAAAATATATTTTATTTGCGATCACATTATACTATAGTTAATGTTTGAAAAAAACTAAAATTTACTAAGTTACAAAATTTAATACGAATTACGTTATGCTATTGTATTGATACGATTTAACTAAGACACCTAGTAATTTATATACAATTTGGTACATTTTATATATAAGCCGATAATATAGAGCTTACATAAGCCAATTAATTTTATTTAAAAAGCGTGTTGAAGGTTCTTGAACCTCAGAAATAATATAGCTTATAAAGAAATTGTAAATAGTGATTTGTGAAGGAAAGTGTGTGTGCTGTAAGCATGCCAAAAAAGGTAGACCCAATAGTGTGAGGTGTTCAGTGAATGCAGTGTTATATTGCAGTACGTAGTATGTCATGTGTTAATGGATGTCGAATTTAAAAATAAAAATATGACGCAATACGACACAAGACTACCTACAATATACCGTTTTACAAAACACACCGACGCGCCATTTTAGATATAACGATTTTAATTTGTAGATTACTGCAACCTGCTTGTATGCATGCAGCGTGTTGGCGATTGCAGATTTAACGACATCCTTCAGATATGGCAACACTCGTGGATCTACTTTTTTATCACATTATTCTGTATTTAAGACTACGATGAGATTATGATACTAAGTAAGTTGTGAAATTGGTGTTGGAAATTTGAAAATCATTCTTGTCACGCTGCATATGATTAGGGTTAAGACAAATCAGTAGTCTTCAATTACTACTAAATTAATCATTTTATCTCAATTATATAAAAATATGTTCACCAGTGCAATTAGAAGAAAACATAAACATAGCCATCAAAAACTGAATAATGTGATTATTTACATAAAATACAATATTTTAACATTAATACACGATACACGTCACATTGAAATAAATTTAAAGACAGCAGCAAGCTTACAAATAAAGACATTTAGAAACCTTTAGATACATTTTGATAGCACAATTTAGCAGCCAACACCCTGCAGACATCAAAAGCCTCTTTATTCTAGTATACCACCCAGCGATAACTATTTAATTATATATACAAGCCAATTACATACACAAAAGTAATTACAGGCCTAAATAACACATATTATGTGACAAGAAGTGTCACAGTTATGACTGGCTAGAACGTTTTTAATTACGTAAATTGGTAATACCACATAATAATCGGTGATTTAGATGTATCCTGGAGCAAAGTTTTTTTAATCACGTAGTTTTTGAGGCTTTTAGTCACTAATGAGGATATCGAACGATAACGCTTCAACGATACGTTATAATTAAATTTACATTGTTGGTTTTAAACAATTTTTACACGGTAAGAAATATTTTGATCCTTATAGAGAGCAATTTCATCAGAGTAGGGCTACTGACGTAAGTATATTCTGTATCAAACATCAAATCACAATCTTTTCACCTTCTGCTTGTTTGCTATCCCATAATATTAAAAAATGTACTAAATCTAAACATTTAGAATTTGGACAATATCTTTATTACTTTAGAATTACTAAAATGTTTTGCTTTTTGCATTATATTTTTTAGGCCTTAAATTGCTATTCTAATATTAAAACAAATCTATTAAGAAATAATATAACTGTGCATTCGAAAAGTTGAACATAAATATTTCATAATCTACTGCATGAATACAGCAATATTCATCTAAAAATGAAAACAAAAATTAGTCATGATAGCCTGGATCCGCTTCATCTTATCAAATTTAATTCTGAAAAACTATTTTTTCACCCCAGGATAGAATGTTTTTATCTCACCAAACGTATTAAAATATCGTTATGCCAGATTTCGCTGCGTGGTAACACCAGAAAAACATACTGGTAAAGGATCTTCGCTAGGAGCAGCAGATACTGAAGTTTCCGAAGGTCGAGAAGTCGCCGTGTATCTCCGAGCACCCCGGGCTCGCTTCCTACTTGAGTCTAAAAGCAGGACCTGTTAGAGCCAATTGGAAACTGAGCGTTTTTTTAACTTTCACAAATATAGCAGTGAAATTTTTAAGGTGAAAATGGATAACTTACATGTGAAAAATCATATTATAATACTATAAAAATTATACATGTTTTATCTATTATTCTTTCTGCTATATATAAAAAATATTAATGTTAAAACAAAAAACGATGATGAAAATATAGTATTTCATGTAAATCTGTGGTCCTATTATTATGACAATATATATGTTATGTATGTATGGTATATGTCAAATATTTGTAATGCTTATAATTATACATAGAAAAAATAATAATACATACAAATACATATATACAGAAAATATTTTCAAGTACATTTTGCTTCCGTTTAATCTAACATTAATAAAAAAAACAGTAATTTACATAAAATTATAAATTATTCTAATAAAGGATATAATTTTACATAATATATATTTCTTATCTATAAATTACTTACCAAATATATTTAACAAAAACGCATACCAGAAATAATTTAGTCCTATCTGTTCCTGAATGTCTTTATTTAAAATTAAAAACATAAATAGTTAAGTTTTGGATAATAAATCAAAAATGCAATTATATTCGGGTTTTTTTAACATCGTTAAATTCGTAATTTAAGGACAAACGGATTTTGTCTTTAATCTATTATAATTACTGCTTAAGATTTCATTTAGTTTGAGTACTCACAAAAATATAAAAATTATTATATCTTATAGATAATGAGTTTAAATACTTATTTTCAATATAAATTTATATCAAAATTAAAGCCTCTGCAAAAAATTTATTATATCTTATCACAATCTTTAATTAAAAATATGTAATTGTACAACATTAATTTTACTATTAATTTATATCACAAAATTAAATACTCAGACTGCTTGAAACTTTTTGAACAAGCAGTATTGATACACACACAATAGGCTAAGAAAAAGATGATAAAATATATTCTCATAACATAACAAAGGATTGTGTTAAAAATATTTGACGATTGACCAACTTTTGAATATTTTCAGGATGTAAAAATAAAAAGCACATGGTAGTTGAATCCGAAAACGACGTCATCATTTTTAACGTCACTTTTTTGACAGTTTTTAAGCAATTTATATCCAATTAGGAGGTTCAGGATAGGTGTGCAGAGCTTGTCTTTAAGCAGACGTATAGCATTTATATTGTGCCGAATGCAAAGCATTTTTTTTTCTTTTTCACAAGCACGTCAGGGAACATTTAAAGTTAGCGACACAAGCGACAAAACTGACTTCCATTATAAATTTTGAAAGTAAACGTATAATTATTTCTTTGGCCAACAATTACTTATAGTGCATGATGGGTAATTTGAAAAATATTTTGTTTTCTTTTAATTGTGTTTAGTAGAGTTTGTTATTAAATATATTATTAATAGCCTTCTTTATATTTCCAAACTAATAAAAACGTATTTATTATAATGTATGTTTTAGTGCATTTCTAACAAAGAAATATTGAGATTGCAAAATATATGTTTTGTTTATTAATTACATAACAAACATAGCATTTTAAATATTAATAATACTTGTATAAAATAAAGAGTTGTATAATATGTGACATGAAAATATGAGTGTAATTTAACATAGTATTGAATTGTGAAGTTTGTCGTTGGCCATAGAAATATTACGTTACTTAATCGGTACGACATTAACCAGTGCTCGTTTATACCTCACGACGTGAACACGTGTAGAGTCCGATCGGACTGATGCACCGTACTGAACGGCGGCGCTTCTGTCGTGAACAAAATATATTTATGAAAATGTTAACATGTCATGTAAATGTTATAATAAAAATAAAAAAGTACACTTTATAATGAAAGAAAAATTAACTAAGAATAATATAGATTGATGATTTAAGAAATTCCTAGTCAATAGTTTCCTAAGAGTGTAACTTCAAAATTAACCAAAAATAATCATATCAATAATTATAAAAATGATTTAAACTTTCGTGAGACATTATTAACTAAATAATTAAAAACGGCTACACTCACGTTTAATCGGTGTAGGTTTAAACTAGTCGAAACCTACGCCGATTAAACGTGAGTTTAGTCGTTAGTTATTTAGTTATATGAATTATTTTAAATATCTATCCCAACAATTCTAGAAATAACAAAGCTACATTTTAGTTGACACGTTACTATGTCTAGCACTATCAAGTATCATCTGACTAATCTGACTAGAGTAGTATCATGTTACTGTAAAGTCAACAAATGAAAGTGATATATAACTTATCGATTATACAAGAACTAGTTCAAAACTTTGTTACAAGATTTGAATCATACAAACAAACAAAATGAATATCTACTACAACATAATATTACAGGTATACAATAATACATTTATTTCAACTTTCAATCAAAAAGTATGTAAGTAAGCATAAACTTGACTTTATATTTTGTAGGCTTCTTACTTTTCAAAACTAAAGAAATGCATTCAAACTCAAATTTTTAAGACGGCATCTAAACTGAAGTTAACCTTTTAATAATTGAGACTATTTTTACACACATCGATATATGAAAGTATTTTTTTATTGTATAATATTCTTAAAACTATTATTATTTACTTAAACGCCGTGATGGTAATACTAAAGCCATACATATTACCAGAGAACCCTACATACGAAAACCATAAATTTTAAGCAGAAACAGTTAATTTATTAAAATCTCAACAGTACTGCTCTTGTGCATTGCGCTTAGGTCGGATACACAGTAAAAAAAGATGAAATTATTTCAATTTTCGTTTTTTCGCGAACTGTTTTATGTGACCTCCGCGATGCCACCGAAAAGAAATGAATAAAAAGGTAACTCTCACCGATGGTCCGTACAACAAAGAAGACCCCATTGGCACAATTATACACCCACGTCAATAGAACGCACAAAAATACACAATTTACGCGTTAAACGCACATTTAACTTCGAAACCGAAGCACATTCAGCAGAACTGAACACTCCCTGAATTGATGCGATTGTAATTATTACCTGTACCTACTATTATGTATTCTGAGTTATTACATACTCGGTGTTATATTCGGTAAGTTTTATCTATTTATTATACCGCCGTCTTTCTTTTCCGTGGCGTCGCCGAGGTCACATAAAACAGGTCGTGAAAAATAGCAAATTTAATTAATTTCACTTTTTAAGGCCTTACAAATAAATGTAAAACATAGAATTAAATAAAACGACGGAATAGAGAAAACAAGTAGGATTGCGTGAAGCGAAAATCCTTACACGCGTTTGGAGTGTGTCCGAATGACACTTTTTCTAAAACACGTTACAACTACGAATTTAATGCAGTTATTAATAGGGACCGAGTGATGAAGAATGAAGAGATAGAGGGTTCCAATGTGTTCAGTAATTGTGCGGATCGTATACAATTTTAATACCATTCCTTCAATATGGTTTTTTTATAGCATAAGATAGCAAACAAGCAGATGGCTCTACTGATGTAAAGAGAAACCATCGTGTATAGACACCAAAGATATTAATGGTGTGTTGCTATCCGTGTGGTAGGATGTACCGGCCATTCTGGCTGAGCACTCTGCTCGCCCACGCGCCCGGTGAAGCTGTGAAGACCCATAAGGCCAACAGCAAATTCAGTCATTCCGAAAAAAAAACTTTACCATCCAAACTAGAACACGACAATGACAAGCATTGACGCTATTGTGACAGGAATAAATAAGATGGTGGTACCATACACTTGGGCGAGACGTTGCGGAATTCGAAGCGGAACTACAGAAGCGACACGTATAGCGAATCTTTCGCCTTTTACAACTCCCTGGCAGAATAGCATATGGTCTATTCTTCAAAGGGACTCTGATAAACACGGAGGTAATGATACATAATAAATATATAGCGAAGGGAACTTCGTTATTTTGCGTACCCTGTCGTCTTTTTAATTCGACTGGTATTGTGTGATTTAGTGTTCTTTTCTGTTGAAGATGCTTCGGTTTCGAAGTGAAACGTGCATTGAGTGTATATACTGTGCACTTCGGTTGCGAAGTGAAACGTGCATTGAGTAGATGTGTATACTTTTGTTTTAGCTACTGACATGGTAGAAAGTGTGGTGGACACATCCACCACGGAACTGATTTTGATGAAATTTGTTAAGAAGATGGCTGAAGACTAGAGGTCGAATATCGATCACTTTTTTAAAAATTACCCCTGAGGGGCTGAGATAGGGGATGAAAGGTTATATGAAGTTTCTTATACTGAATCGCTTGCTCTACTAGTGAGCGAAGCTGCACACCCGTGCAGTCAGTGCAATATAGAGGATGCCTGGAAAAAGATTGTACATATTGAAGGACAAGATAGTTAATGGTCATAAGAAAAAAAATAAAAATATAATAAAATGAGAATATTGCTTAACTACATAGTAAACCTTACCAAAATTAGTGTAGTAATATTCAAAAAGTATGGTTACCGCACGTTGTGCTATCGATTCTAGTCGTGAGTTCAGTAAGTCACTGTTTGTTAACAACGAACTTCTATGCGCCGCGCGCGGGTGTCTAGTAAACATTTTTATTAGATAATTATGTCAAAATTAAAGTAGCTATTTTATTTACATAATATTTGGTACCAGATTCGAGTACTGAATACCCTCCTTTAGTATGTACAGTATTTTACCCGTCAACCTGTATATTCGATAATAGTTTTATTTAAATCTAGGTCTTGTTAATAAACTGATTAAAAAGAAAAAAAAAGAAAAAAGAATTATGCAAACCTGAAGTTTACAATTTAAATTAAATTTTAATTAAAATACTTTAACTACATTAGTGCATTATAAGTGCTTTTCTTAAACTTAAATATTTCCTGAAAATAAAGTTTATTTAATTAAGTGAAATTAAATACGTGTTTTAGTACTGATTACTAACTAAGGAAAGCGTAAAATCTTTTTTAATGAACAAAGCCAGAACCAATCGAAAGAAAAAGATTACAGAAGTTATTTAAGAAAATTGACGAAAATTGCCCTTTTTTAACTCCAAAACTTTAAACTTTTTAAAGAGTACAGAAAACACTTCTTAGTCTATAGATTACAAGAAAAATCTATAAAATGAATTGATTTTTACTAACTAAAAATTATATAGTCTTCGCAACCGGCGTGTATGTATGAAGAGGGTATTGAATGTGGAGGAAGCAAGACAAATCTGGAAGAATCGTGACATATGGCACTCAGTTCTCTGAGCCTAACCCGTAAGAGATCTGGCGTGAAGATACATATATAAATTATACCGTTGAATCGTGGCTAACCGGAATGTTTTTTACGTCTAGTACACTCTGCTAACACTAGACGGGTTCCGACCTCATGATATTTTTAGTGAGTGAACATCAGCATTTTTCTTAAATGAGCCAATATTTTTCCGGATGACATTACTTTAGTCAATTTAAGCGTGCGGATTTTTTCACAACCTTACCTTTCATGTAACAGCAATTTTTTTTTCGTTGGTGCCAAGACGTGATGCCCTAAGCAATTGCTTAATTTGCTTATGGGCTAACCTGGCTCTGTGTCTATGGAGGGTAGAGATAAGTAGCACAAACTCATAATTTATTTTTCATATGATTGTAAAAGAAGTGTCTTTGACTGATTCAGAGAAAAATGGCATTGCTGTACTGGAGGATTGTTTTTAAAGCGCCAAAAATAGCTGAAGTTGAGACAACCACTCAGCAAACTTCAATTCTTTTAAAACAGCTCACTTCAGATCACACGCTCTGCTACACCAGCGCCATTCTGACTCCCTCATTCAATGCTATTTCGTGGACACTTTTCGATTTAAAAAGCCGTGTAAGATTGTGCTCATTATGTCTAGTCTCTACACGACTTAATGACATCACAGTAAATTCAATATGGCGTTATCTAAAATAAGTAAATTTTAAATTTCAAGCAGTGAATTAAACTTTTGAGTTTAATTCGCTGTTTCAAATAATCAGAGCGCGACTTTTTTGTTTTAAGTGATTTTTAACTTGTTAAACAACAAAACGTTGTAATCATAATGTAACATATTTTAACGCTTGTACATATCATTGCTTGTACAGCATAAACCTTTTCTGTAGGAACTATATTCTTTCAAATGAATTTTGCACAATATTTATTAAATGCATTAGAAACAAATTCAAAAACTTTACGCAGACTATTATTAGTTTGGCACATATGTTTGTAATATTTTGTTTTATACACTGCCCAAGATTTTTCTCTCAACATAACCAAGGTAAACTGTGAGAAAATGCTTAATAGCATTAAGTTACGCCTTTTGTACTATTTTTGTGCAATAAAGTGTTTAAATAAATAAATACTGTTTTGTTCATGGATAAATTCTGGTTTCAAATTTAGAAGAGATTTTATTGTTTAGTTTATAGTCAATCTGACATATTTGTAGTTTACTAATAATATAATTATCGAATTTAAACAGCAGGCAGCGGCCTGCTGTTTAAATTCGACGATAATACCTATAAAACTAGCGAGTTTACCTATATAAAAAAAATCCATTTTACAAAATATATCAATTCCACTAAAACATAAAATGCTTCCCAAACGAGACTATATGGCTCGCCTTTAAAAAAATTATCAAATCTCATGTTCATAGTCATCAAAGAGCCAAGCTTCTGACTTTACACGCCCTAACCTAAAATTTATTTTGTGCCCCTACTCTACATGCCCTAACACCTATTTATTTTGTACCCTAACTCTACATGCCCTAACACCTATTTATTTTGTGCCCTATATCTACATTCCCTAACTCTATAAGCCCTAACTTTACAAACTCTATACCTTGGCCGTTCTAATATTGTATGTTTTACAGTAACAATCTATATTAATATTAAAAAACTTTGGATGTTTTAATGTATGAAAGGTTGGATGGATGTTTGTTACTCAATCACATAAAAACTACTCAACGGATTTGGATGAAATTTGCACACAGGTAAATGATGACTTATAACAGCAAATAGGCTACTTTTTATCCCGGAAAAATGAGTTATTCCCGCGGGATTCACCAAATGCAGAGGGCTGCACGGTGCAGCTAGTAATCACATAAATAATAATAAAATAATAGTGATGTACCAATGTTATATAATAAGCTGGTAAAATATTGGTGCTTAAGAATATGAGCTGGTCTTTCATACCTGGTATTTCTGAGGACAGCATCCACACCTTGCACAGCAGGCAAGCAATGCCGGGGCGCGACCAGAGTGCGCGGGGGAGGCCAGAGGAGAAGGTGACCCTGGACGTTTGACGGCTCCATTGAAGGGATTCTCTATTTCTATAAATTCGCGATCCTAGAAATATACACGTGTCTGATTGAGTCAATCGATGCTAATATTATAAAGAGAAAAAATTGGTATTTTTGTTGGTTTGTAACGAATAAACGCAAAAACTAATGGATCAATCTTGAAAATTCTTTTTTTCTATCTAAACTAATCTATACAAATAAATAAAATTGGAGTTTCTGTTTGTAATATTAAAATAACAGCGTTTTACTAAATGCGTATGAATGTATACATCATATGGTACGAGTATAAGTACCATAACATACCAAAATATTTTTTTTACAATTTTTGTCTGTCTGTCTGTTTGTTCCGGCTTATCTCTGAAACGGCTGCACCGATTTTGACTCGACTTTTGGC